>PVIW01011142.1:0-39380 GCA_004026585.1 Noctilio leporinus
CGTCGTGCGGCCTCTCACCAGCAGGTGCACTTGCTGCTGGGGGGATTGTGCGTCGTGCGGCCTCTCACCAGCAGGTGCGCTTGCCGGTTGTCTCAGCCTTTCCGTGCTGCGCGCAAACGCTGGAGAAATGCTCACATGTGCACCAGGACACGTGCGCGGCCACCTTTGTTGTAGAATTGTTCATTATATCGAAAACATGGAATTAACATGAATGTGGATCTTCGGGAGAATGGATGCATTGTAATATATTTGTATAACAGCATAATACTCTGCATTAATATGAATAGACCAAAGCTATGCTAAAAGAACTTGAGTATTAAAGTCACAAGCAAAATATTGACTGAAAGCTTTCAAAATGATGTCACCTATATAGAGTTAATTATGCAAAAGAATATTATTACATGTATAATAATAGATAAAATCTCAAATTTAAGACCCTGGTTGTCTCTGAGGAGGAAAAGCAAAATTGATAAGGGAAGGTTAGACGTGGGCTCAAGGCGGTCTTTTTTTTTTTTTTTTCTTTCCATAAAATAAATTGTTGCCAGGCTGGTGTGCCTCAGTGGATTGGTTCTGGCCTGTGAACCCAAGGGTTGCTGGTTCGACTCCCTGTCAGGGCACATAACCAAGTCTCCAGCCAGGTCCCCAGCTGGAGGCAGGTGAAAGGCAAACATACGCTGATGTTTCTCTTCCTTTCCTCCTCCCTCCCTGCCCTTCTTTCTAAAAATTAATGAATAAAGTCTTTTTTAAAATTGTCAAACAGCAAAATTAAAAATTTTAAAAGCTAGATAATGTGTAGACTAGTAAGGAGTATCTTTTTTTATTATTATTATTTGAAATGTTTCTAATGAAGAAATCCTTTGAGAGTAGAGAATTAGGAATTACCTTTTTCTCAAAGTAAAATAATGTCCTAAAATACACTTTTAATAGATTTGTACTTTTTCAGATTAGACTGGCGAATGAGCTCAGGGGCTCTTTGTTGTTTCAGAAATGCCTTCAGCAACAGTGGCCTGTTCACTGCCAACAGCAGTTCCAAAGTCTCCTAGAATTTACTCTGCAAGGACATCCAAAATACCTCGAACACCCAGGTTACAAGATCCCAACAAAACACCAAGATTTTATCCTGTTGTTAAAGAATCAAAAGTCATTGATGTAAAGGTACACAAAACTGCCAGGAACGTAGGGTCTGCACTTTGTATTTTTTAACATTTTTTAACATTACAGATGAGGCTTTTTAGTTTCTATCACATTAAAAAATGTATATTTCAGATTGTAAGAATTTGTTTAAAAGAGGTATTTTACCATAATGATGTTTCCTGAGGTTAAGGAGTAACTTCTTTACAGTTAGATAGTGTAATTAAAGATCATAAGGTAATAATGAAGAATTATAATAAGTTGTATTTTCTTTTTTTAAAGTAAATGTTATTGATTATGCTGTTACAGTTGTCCCAGTTTTTCCCTCTTTGCCCCACTCTGTCAGGTATCCCCCTCCCTTCCAGCAGCAACCCCCCCCCCCCTTAGTTCATGTCCATGGGTCGTGCATGCAAGTTCTTTGGCTTCTCCCTTTCCTATATTGTTCTTAACATCCCCTTCTCTGTTTTGTACCTGCCAATTATGCTTAATCCCTGTACCTTTTTCCCCATTCTCCCTCTTCCCCTCCTGACTGGTAACCCTCCAAATGATCTCCATATCTATGACCTGTTCCTGTTCTGGTTATTTGCTTAGTTCGTTTTTGTAGTAAGCAAACTACAATTTTTAGATTCATTTGTTGATAGCTATGACTTTATTGTCATTTTAAGGTTCATAGTTTTGATTGATCTTCTCTTTCTTGAATAAGTCCCTTTAACATTTCATACAGTAAGGGCTTCATGGTGATTGGTGATTAATGAACTCCTTTAGTTTTATCTTCTCTGGGAAGCACTTGATCTGCCTTTCAATTCTAAACAATAGCTTTGCTAGATTGAGTCATCTTAGCTGTAGGTCCTTGCTTTTCACCACTTTGAATACTTCTTGCCAGTCCTTTCTTGACTGTAAAGTTTCTTTTGAGAAATTAGCTGATAGTCTTATGGGAACTCCTTTGTAGGTAACACTCTGCTTTTCTCTTGCTGCCTTTAAGAATCTTTATAAACCTTTGTCATTTTAGTTACGATGGGTGTAGGTGTGGTTCTCTTTGGGTCCAACTTGTTTGGGGACTCCCTGTGCTTCCTGGACTTGATTGTTTGTTTTCTTTGCCAAATTAGGGAAGTTTTCTTTCATTATTTTTTCAAATAAGTTTTCGACTTCATGCTGTTCTCCTTCTGGCACCTCTGTGATTCAGATGTTGGCACTTTTGGAGATGTCCCAGAGTCTTCTTAAACTCTCATTTTTTTGAATTCTTGTTTCTTTCTTTCTTTTTTTTTTTTAATGTATTTTTTAAGATTTTATTATTTTTAGAGAGATGGGAAGGGAGAAAGGCAGAGAGGGAGAGATACATCAATGTATGATTGCCTATCACCTGCCTCCAGCTATGGACCTGGCTGGAGAGCTGGCTTGCAACCTGGTTATGTGCCCTGACTGAGAATCGAACCAGCAACCTTCGGATTTGTAGGCTGGCACCTTATCCACTGTACCACTAGCCAGGGCTGAATTCTTGTTTCTTTATTCTATTCTGGTTCACTATTGATTTCTTCCTTATGTGCCAAATTGTTCATTTGAACCCTTGCTTCCTTCCCTTCACTGTTTATTTCTTGTGTGTTTTTAAAATTTCATTTAGTGTAACTTTCATTTCTTCCCTTATGCTTTTGCCAAACTCAGTGATCTCTTAGCATCCTTATCACCAGTGTTTTGAACTCTGGATCTGATAGGTTGGCTGTCTCTGTTTTATTTACTTCTTTTTCTGGGGCTTTGATCTCTTCTTTCATTAGGGCCATATTTCCTTGTCTCCTCAATTTGGCAGCCTCCCTCTGTGTGTTCCTGTGTTTTCAGTAGAGCTCCTTTGATTCCCTGCCTTGGCGCACCTGTTAATGTTGTTTGGGGCAGAGCCTTAGGTGATTGCCAGGGTCGGGCCACCTGCCTCACCACTTTGTGGCCCAGTTTATGGAGGAGGAGTCAGAGAGGGGACACTGCCCCCGCCTGGCTGCTGGGGGCTGGCTTGGCACTCACCCCATTTCCACACCACCCACTTCCTGTATGCTGCTGGCACCCCGCTAACTGCTGCCCTGGTGTTGGCTCCTGGAGTAGGTGTGTTTGCATATGTTCTAGGCCCACGTGGGCCCTTTAAACAGACCTTCCTGAGAGGCAGTTTCTTCTGCTGCCCCAACCCCCACTGGTTTTTATAGCCAGAAGTCAGGAGGCTTATTTTCCCCGAGCCGTGCCCCTGGGCTGTGCAGTCTGGTCTGGGGCTGGGATCACTCACTCCCCAGGTATCCCTTCCGATCTTTTCCACTTTGTGGGACAATCCCCAACCCACTGAGCCACGCTGGTCCCTCCCGATCTTTATCCACCACACGCGAATGTGGGACCGCCCGTTCCACCAACCACCACCACCTTGCCACCCTGTGTCCCCTCCGCCCCTCCTACCTGCCCGGATGACGATGGCTTGTTGAAATCCTTGGTGGTTGGCCTTCTATGCAGTTTGATTTTTCAGGCAGTTCAGGTATTTTTTTGTTTCAAAGGTAGTTGTAATCCTTATGGTTGTGCAAGGAGGCAAAGAGTGTCTACCTATGCCTCCTCTTGACCAGAAGTCCCAGTTGTATCTTCTGCAATCCTAGCCAAGGGCCTTGTTGGTTAAGTTTTGTGACTTGTGTGTGATAGTGTGAGGTTTGTGACTTCACATGATTTCATAATGTGTCATCCACAGTATGGCAGTGTTTGAGTTGGGTTACAGTCAGAGGGTCTTAATTTATCTGTGAGGTTTACACTACTGAAAGTAATTGCAATGTTTGCCTTTTCTTTAGAGCCCAAGAAAGAGGAAAACAAGACATAGCACAGACCCGCCTCTGGAGTGCCATGTCGGCTGGGTGATGGATTCCCGGGACCACGGGCCAAGGGTACCCTCTGTCAGGTACTACGCTTGATGAACGTGGCTTTGTTCTCTACTTCAAGTTTGTGGAAAACAGTGACTAATTAGATGTTTGAAAATACTTAAAACTTAATTTGATAGCCAGTTATAGAACAATGAAAATACTAAAAGGAAACCAAAGAAGGAAGACAAATGCTCTTGGACGATCTGATCTGTTTTCTACTTTTTTTTTCTGGTAAATTTGATTGACCTCTATTCCCGTTTACTGCTTCTTTCCTCAGCTCTGCCCTGTCCACTATGCTGATAAGCCCATCCAAGGAATTGTTTCCTTCTGACACCTGTGTCTTCTGTAGTTTTATCACTGATCTCTAGTTGACTTCCTCACAGGATCGGGGCTCCTGAGCCTGTCTGCACCCCGTAGTTCTCAGCAGGTGACATTGCCTCCTTCTGTAGTATGGCAGGAAGTCTTGGTCTTTGCTTTCCCTCATCTCTCACTGCCCTTCCTTTATTTTTTTTATTTTTATTATTTTTAAAGATTTTATTTATTATTTTTAGAGAGAGGGGAAGGGAGAGAGGCAGAGAGGGAGAGAACCATCAACGTATGGTTGCCTTTCACCCGCCTCCAGCTATGGACCTGGCTGGAGACCTGGCTTGCAACCTGGTTATGTGCCCTGGCTGGGAATTGAACCAGTGACCTTTGGGTTCGCAGGCTGGCACCTTATCCACTGTGCCACCAGCCGGGGCTGCCCTTCCTTTAAATGGTCTTATTTTCTGGCTCTTTGGAACGTGTGTCAGTGTGGTATAATCATTGTAGTGAAATTAGTTAATGTTAACTCTCCCTTACTCTGTGCTTTCAATAAGGCCTGGGCTCTGTGCAAACCGTGTTTTATAGACGCTTTGCAAATTTTTGTGTCTTTCCTGAGACAGTAAATTCATGGATGGCAGAACCTCAGTGCCTGGCGCGGATCGTACTCAGTAAATGCCAGGTTAATGAAACTGCTTTTTCCATGTTAAGGCAGTTGTGTAACCTTGTGTGAACCAATGGTATTGCATATAGAACTTCCTCTATAACTTAACTCTGTTTTTCCTCCAGATTATTTGCAAAGGGTTTTTTTGTTTGTTTGTTTTATTGGTTTTTGGTATTGCTTTTCCCTGAAGCTTGAAGATTAAGGGCTCCACCACAGGCAGGTTAAATTTTTATTCATCCTTTGACAAAATTTCCTTGAATACCTCCTATGTGAAAAGTTCCACATTTGGGAGAGTGGTTTATTAAGATGAACATAAATAGCAATGCATAGGTAGATCTGATGTATGTCATTAGGAGAGTTTTGGGGACTGGTATCTTTTCTATTATTTGTATTTTCAGTAGTGAACAAATAGTGCAAGTTGGTTTCAACTCTTGATTCTTGATATTTTAGCTTTAAGGCCTTTCTTCCCCTTCTCAAACAGCAGTTCAAATGCGTCGCCTTCAGAAGGCACACAACTAGCAGGAGTTCATGGGTGTACCCCGCACTCGTTCCCCAAGTTCCAGCACCCTTCTCACGAGCTGCTGAAGGAAAATGGCTTCACCCAGCAAGTGTACCACAAGTACCGCCGAAGGTGCCTGAGTGGTAAGGGGCCCGTGTCTTACATAGCTATACTTAAAATTAGAATTCTCAAAATCTCAAATTGTGACGTTTAATGTCAGGTTAAGATATCCTTTCATTTATTACATGTATAATGAAGTATTTTAATGTATTTATATGTCATGTATCTTGTAGCTTAGACACATTAAAAAAATAGTTTACCGTATTCTTATCACTATGGACAAATGCTTACATTGGAGCAGTGGGTCAGAAAATGGGTTAATATTTGTCCTTTATTTAGAAGAAACCCAAATACATTTAAAGGATTAATATACTTCAACTTTCTTTATTTTAAGTTATGTAAAATGTCTGCTGTTTTGATTTTAATAAGCATCTTTAATTTAAAAATGTTTTATTTTAACTTTCCAGAGAGAAAGCGCTTGGGAGTTGGCCAGTCCCAAGAAATGAACACCCTCTTTCGTTTCTGGTCGTTTTTCCTGAGAGACCACTTCAATAAAAAAATGTATGAGGAATTCAAACAACTTGCCTGGGAAGATGCAAAAGAAAATTACAGGTCTAGTATTTTTTTTCATCTTCTTTTACTCGGAGAGAGTGTAAAAAAAAAACAAAACAAAACTAGAAATGAAGAGGAACCATTTTTGAACTGGGAAGGTAGTAGTACCTACCTGGAGGAGGGCACTGTTTTCTGTCGTCACCTAACCAAGTTACCTTTTAACTCAGAAGCTTAAAACAAACATTTATTGGGCCATGGGTCAAGGGTCCAAAAAACAGTGTAGCTGGGCCATTCTTGCTCAGTTTTCTTATGAGATCACAGTCAAGGTGTTGGATAGGGCTGCAGGGTCTGAGGACTAGACTCAGTTGAGGATCCTCTTCGGTCGCACTCACGAGGCCGTGGGCAGGAGGCTTGATCTCCCTACCCAGGCCTTGCGCAGGGCGTCTCGGCTGACTCGCTTGGAGCTAGTGAGCTACAAAGAGGGAGACCTTCCAACAGGGAGGCCTCGGGGTCTCATATAATCTACGTATACTTGACAGTGACATGTCCTCACTTCTGCCAGTAGTGGGAGATAGCCAACAGCACTCAGAATATCTGAATCAATGACGTTACCGATGAAAATGAAAAATGGGTCTTATTTTACAGAAAAAAGCGTAACGCACTTTTTGGCCAACCCAGTATTTTCATACACATCCCCACATTAATCCGTGCTTGAGCTAAGACAAAGTAAGGCCTCTCTTGGTATGTCCTCACCTGTCCACTCTCATTTTCCCTACTGTCGGTCCTCTAGGCAGCAGTGGTGCTCCGAGTGAGCTCGGCTCTCTAGTGGCCAGACATCTGTGCATACTGTTCTGTGTTTGTTTTTTTGTTTTTTTTTTGCCATCAATAAGAAATGTACTTGTTTTGAAAAAAACCCTAATGCTGGCATTGTCCAGAAAAAATTAACAGGTTTATTTGTATTGCTATAAAGTTGAACTACTGAAACTTGCCCACGGAAACATCTTGACTTGCGTTAGCGTTAATGCCTTATGTCTCTGCAATCATATATTAAAAATTCACACACAAGTGAAAATGGAAAAACTGCCAATACATGATACTGTCCCCTATTTTCCACTTGCAGCCATAGACTTAGGTACCATTTGACCCCATGGGGAAAAAAAAGCTATCTAACATTCAGAATTACCAATAACAGGAAGAAGATAATTGTTTTTTTTAAAGAATGAAATGTTTCCTATCATAGTGGGTTTTTGATCATGTTCTTCACATATGCATTGTGCTAGCTGGATGTCTTTTGGCACAATTGTTACACGTTTGGCATGGATAGCACCCAGGTTGGTATCCTCAAAAAGTACAACCAGATAGGCTCCACTTTCCTCCTGCGAAGCACCAATAGCTGCACTCTGGAAACACAGGTCTGTTTTGAAGTCCTGAGCGATTTCTTGCACCAGATGCTGGAAGAGAAGTTTGCAAATCAGAAGTTCAGTGGACTGCTGTTAAAGTCTAATTTCATGAAGTGCCACAGTACCAGGCCTGAACTGATGAGGTTTCTTCACCCCTCCAGCAGAGGGCGCACCCTTGCGAGCAGCTTTGAGAGCCAGTTGCTTCCTCGCTGCTTTACCCGCAGTGGATTCGCGAGTAGTCAGTCTGCTTTTACAAGCCATGGTATAGTCAGTCTAGAGGCCTCTTCACTTACCCCCTTCTCCTTAGGCTGGAGCTCGGTGAGCGGAGGCAAACATCATTTCTCTCTCTGCTTGTACTGTGCTTCGCTAAGTGGTTCTTTTTGTCCAGGCTGGACCTTGCTTCTGGGGGATTTTGAGAGTGTCTCTAGGGCTGAGGTAAGGCCAGGTCAAGAAGGTGAGAGACTCGTGCAAGCTATTTACTCCTGTCCAGAGGGAGAAAGGAGAAGAGATGGAAAGAAGAGAACAAAGATAATTTTCCTCTCAATATTTTCTAAATTTACCCTTCTTTGAGTTCCAAAAGTGGGTTCCTCTTGTAAATCTCAAATAAAAAATATTATTAATCAGATAACGTGATCTTCAAGAGGAAGGATTTTGCTGCAAGTCAATTTTTCTGAAAAATTACATTCATACTGACTTATAAAAATAAAGCCCATTTCGTTTTCATCTAGAACCATTTTCCTGAGGAGGAGTGACAGATAACATGGCATTTGTACCTCTGTTTTCCTCTCCTCTGCTCATTGCTGACATGTGTAATCAGTCCCACCAGTTTTGATATTGTGCTTGAATGATGATTTAGTCTTTTTTTTTTTTAATTTTATTGTTGTTGTATTACATTCATCCCCTTGTTGCTCCCCTCTGTCCCCCTCCCCACCTACGCATTCCCCACAAAGTCAATCCCACCTGTTGTCCATGTCCATGGTTCCTTTATACTAGGTTCTTGTCTAAGCTGCTCCCCTTTCTTGCCTCTGCCTCCCCCTCCCCCCTACCCCCGATTTAGTCTTTCTTATCATAACTTTAATAGCTACTGCTAGCTCGTTTACCAGACATAACACAAAAGGCAAAATTTGCTATTTCAGATCTTGATACTTTCATTCATGCTGTGATTTGTGAAATCAGTTTAGTGCTTATGACTTGCTTTTAAAAATAGGGTAGGAAGTAGAGTACGACAGCACTGAACATAGTAAGGTTAAATTTATGCATACAAATTGAATAGTTTGTAAAAATTACATACTTTTATGCATACATGTAACGTATGCATGAGTGTTCCATGGACTTGGTCACAAACTAAAATAGTTTTCTTACTATTGAACTGAGAAAAGTGAAAATTGTTCAAATCAGTTTCAGCATATCTTTCTATTTGAGGAAACAACGTATTTGTTCTTCAGGAGTTTGTAATACTTTTCTGATCGCATTCCTACTCAAGTCTAGACTTCGGAGTCCTTCTTCTCTGTTCCTCTGCATATTTCTAACACATTGTTAACAGTATTTTATCATTTTGGGTCTGTTTCCTCACTCTTCATGACTAGACTGGATTTAGCTACTTCTTAGGAAGTGCACAGCTCAGTGGTTCAGCACCAGAAGGCTTTGTAATGAGACCCAGATTTGAGACTTAGCCCATTAATTTATTGTGACCGTGACAAACTGTAACCCCCTATGCTTTTAGGGTCTTGATAAAGTGGGGAAGTTAGGTGCATAAACTCATAAGGGCATTGTGGAGATTAAACAAACAACACGCGCCGCGTTTGCTTTGATCAATGCTGCCAAAGAGGAGATGTTAGCATTGTCATAGCAGAAGTTTTACTCTGAACATTTTTCTTTTCCACAGGTATGGATTAGAATGTCTGTTCAGGTTTTATAGTTACGGACTGGAAAAAAAATTCAGACAAGAAATTTTTAAAGATTTCCAAGAAGAAACCAAAAAAGACTACGAATCTGGTAAAAGAACGAAACAGAAGAGTAGCTTGTTCTATTTGTTCATTGTAAACCTGAGGCTGCCCATAAATAGGGAATTTATAACTTTTTCCTTCAGGACTTGAGGCCGTGTTGAGGTGGGGGGTGAAGGGCGGGCACCATAGGCAGGGAGAAGGCTTGGGGGGTGTCGGAAAGTAACTGCTCCCAAGGGCTCCCTTTGCGGGGCAGCGTTTTGTCACTATTCACTTGACAAACACGACCCCTCATGGGTGTCCCCTTACGTGGACATTGCGTGCCTGGGGTGGTGGCGCAGGGCTGAGCCATTTTCCACTCGCCCAGTAGCTTTGCGACCTTGGGCACGTTACCCACCTCTGTAAGGGTCCGTTTCCTCATCGGCAGTGTATACAGAAGCAGCTGTAGTCCAGGGTTGTGTGTGCTTTAATATATAATACACCACTTGAGAAACACGTGCTACACAGCCAGTGCTCAGTAGATGTTAGTTAGCTGCCTTTATTCATTAAAATGTGTTCTTCTCAAGGTCTAGGTCATGTGTATGTTGGAAGATAAAGGGTTTATTGCTAGCAGGATTGTGTTCAACATGAATCACTTTTTAGACATTCTGTGTAACTTACCATGTGTATTCTTCTTTGTTGTTAGGTCAGCTGTATGGATTAGAAAAGTTTTGGGCTTACTTAAAATATTCTCAGTCGAAGACACAGTCTGTTGACTCGCAACTTCAGGAGTACCTCTGTAAATTTAAGAGGCTGGAGGACTTCCGCATCGAGGTAAGTTCCCAGCCCTTTCCTCTGTGCTCTTCTCATCGCTCTGACGGTTTGAGCTCTCCGAGACTCTCTCAACTTCCATTTTACTCTTACTATTTTCATTTTTTGACTTTTTTTTTTTTTTGTTGAAATTTTGACTTTCTGGTTTTTGGTTTTAAGATTTTATTCATTCTTTTCGGAGAGAAGGTCAGGGAGGGAGGAAGAAGGGGAGAGAGATATCAATGTATGGTTGCCTTTCACTTGCCTCCAGCTGCAGACCTGGCTAGAGACCTGGCTTGCAGCCTGTAACTTTCTAGTTTTGAAATCAAACTTTAAAGCAGTACAGAGAATTCCCATATACTCTTTCACTGAGAATTCCCAAACGTTAACATCTTACACTATCACAAGGCTTGTCAGTTCGCCTTGGTTTTGATATGCCCCTGTAGTTAAACATGTTATAGATGTAGTTAACTTTTATGCGTGCTAATTTCTCACTAGCAGCGTGGAAATTTTTCACCTTCTATGGTTTTCATAACACTTGCTGATACACCATGATTAGGGCTCCCTATGTAATAAAAATAGGTGAGAAAGTTATGTGCATGTGTAGAGACAGCAAAGTAGGCTTTAAACAATGAGATTTCAAAAGGAAAAGGAAAGCATTAAATAAAGAATAGGATAAACCTACAGAGATAAAGAAAAAGGATGAAAGAGAGACAAGAAGGAAAAATGGAGGAGAATCAAAACGCAGAAAAGAGAGGTTAAAGGCAGGCTGGGTTCACGGTAATGTGTGATTTGTCTGTCTGGAAGTTTTGTGTGCAAGGCATCAGATGGCCCAGGGCCGGAGCTAATGGAGTTGATGGAATTAAGAGCTGCATTTCTGGAGTGGCCTGGCCAGACCTGTCACAAAGATGTCCCTGCTCTGTAATAGTGACTTCTGCCCTTTCGGAAGGGAAGCTAAGAGTTCCAGCCTCCACTTGTAAATATAACAGAATATTGGCAAAGGAGGTTATGGCTCTAATTTGTCTTCAAATAGGAATGTTTGGTGGTGTGTTACTCTGGCTCAGCTCCCTATAACTGGAAAGCCCAAAGGCCAGCTGTGTTTGATGCTTTCCACTCTGTGCCTGTCCTCTCTGTGCTTGTAGTCTGAAGGGCTGGGAGCTTCCTGGGTGTTTGTGATTGAAAGCGTTTCAATTTAGTGCCATCAGTAATGCTCTCTAGCCTGTCTGTCCTAGAAATCCAAGATCAGCCTTCACGCTGGCTAAAGGTGATTTGATTGGTATCTCATTTTTCCCTCTGATGCTTTCATTGACCTGTGCGTCCAGTACTGACATGTAAGCAAGCCTGGGGTAGGCTGAGAAAGGTGCTGGAGTTACAGGAAAGGCCTTGCAGTTGACAGAAGTTGATTAAAGAGGGACAATGGCTTTTCTGAAACATTTCTTGGAGGCAGATGCTTATGACCTGCTATGTAGTTTAAGCCCTAAAACATAAGAGAAGCTTAATAAACATCAGTTGAGTGGAAGAAGGAAAAATACTAGCAACCTGACCTAGCTGGGGAAGACACTTGATACCTTCAATTGCTGTTAAGTTTTATTATACTAATAAAAGCTGCTGAAGTGCCAGCCGTTCCCTCTTTGTTGCAACAGCTTGGCCTTGGATTCTAAAGGGAGGGAAAATGGTGTAATCTTCACCTTGTTGTCATTCATGTCTGTCTTGATTTGCAGCCCCCTATTGGTGAGGAATTTGGAAGAAAAAGACATCCGTCTACTTCTGGTCTGGAGAGTGATCGTCCTCGACTTCCATCCGATCCCTCCACAAAGTCACCAAGTGCCGCTAAGCCTGCACCTGCCAGTCAGCTCCCGGCTCCAGTGAATTGTCCCGGGAGGAACCCAAGTGCTGCCTCAGTCTCCACAAATGGTGAAACGTCTGAGAAGTAGATGCTTATGAAAGTTGTTTACCCTTGAAATCAACATTTATGTCAATACTTATTTGGGAAAATCTTCTGCTATTTAGTTGTGATAACCGGAAAAAAGAAAAAGGAAGAAAAGTGGTAGCAATTTTTTTTTTTTCATAGCAAGATACATTCTAAAAACGTTTTCCTGATTTCATGAACAATGCTTTGAGGACCAGAGATATTCTAGTAACATAGTTGGTCTCTGGATTTGTCTTTTCAAAGCTATTGTTTACAAGAACAGCATTCCCTAAACGTAGTCAAGAACAATACAAGGAATGCCTAACGTTTCAGCTCATACTTCTTAAAGAAGATATAGTATGTTGTATTCATCTCTTCTGTAGAGCTTTCTTCAAGAGTCTAAGGACCCCACCATCAGTTTATAGTTGAAGTTACCAAAAACAAAGGAAGATTACGTATAGATATATTTTTTTAATTCAGAAAAAGAATATGAAATGATACATTTGCTTTTAAACATGTAGTTTAAAGGAACCCTTTTTCTTTTAACAAAAGTAGAATTATATTGCAGTTACATTGGAGCTTGTGCACTTTGAGTGCTAGGTTTCGCTTTTTCTTGCTTGTGTACCTCATGAGTTTGTTACTGTGTTAGTGTGGAATGTTAGTGTCAATTGGCATTATTAGCCGGTTACATGTTAGGAATAATTTACTTTTTGAGATTCTATAAACCTGCAAAAGTAACTGAAAAGTAGAGGAAACTGGACTGGAATTGGTTGAAATGTTGCCCTAAGCTAGTTAAATGTTGCACTGCTTTGAGCACATCTGCAGGTGAAATACCATCTTCCTTTTAGAAGGAGGGCTTAGTTCTTTTTGTTTCTTTTAGATTTGTTTTATGCTCCCGTTTTTAAGAGTTGTAGCAAGTGGATTCCTAACTTTTATTGCTGTTGTGATTTTTATTGATGTAAATGATAGTTTCAGTTCTTGTGGGAATTAAGAAAAATAAAGCACTTATTCTAAGTTATTTGAATTGATTTTTAATTTTATGCTGATTTTTAATTCTTTTTGCTTATAGTTGAAAAGCTGTAATATTCAAACGTTGCTAGTAGTAAATCATATTTTGTGAATAAACTTGTTATAAACACATGCATTTTCATTTAGCACAAATATTTTCTTGTGTTGGTTGTAGGAGCTGGTTTAATACACTAAATTAATTTATTTTCTTTTTGGTTTCTTGTTCTTACAAAATGGCAACATTGAAATACTATAATCTTGTTTGTATAAGAGGGCTATTTGAAAAGAGATTTGTACTAGTTTATTTCCCATGCATAAGTGACCATTTAATATTTGGGGGGATCATTTTGATGTTTTAATTTTAAGAAACAGTTCAATTTGCCCCCTGGCTGCTGGTGCAGTAGATAAGGCACCGGGCTGCAAACCCACAGGTCACTGGTTCAATTCCCCAGCCAGGGCACATAACTAGGTTGCAAGCCAGGTCTCCAGCCAGGTCCATAGCTGGAGGCAGGTGAAAGGCAACCATACATGGATGTCTCTCTCCCTCTCTTCCCCTTTCTCTAAAAATAATAAATAAAATTAAATTAAAAAAAAAAACGGTTAAATTAGAATATTGAGAAAATAAGTTTTACTTAAAGATCTTGGATAGGTACTGCAAAACAGCTAATGGGTTAGAATAATAAACTTTTACATGTTGTTCCTAAGTGGATATGTAGTTCTGGCTTTTCATTGAGAAATTTCTGAACCATGCTTACTTATTACCCATAAGTCATGTCTTGAAATGCTTTGAAATTTTTTCTCAATATTCCCTCTTGTATTGAACACGTACATTTGAAACTTGTATTTAACCTAAGACTTTGTATGCACCTAAAAATGCAAGTGCAAATTTGATTGGAAAAATTGTATATTTTATATGAAAGTACAGTGATCAAGAGTTTTGTGATGTGCAATAAATTAGTAATTTTATCATTTTGATTTTAAAATGAATGTATGTACTTTGGGAAATTAAGAAAAACACAAAGAAGAAAATAAAGTACCTTTTTAAAACATCAAAAGAAGAAAATAACCTTTTTAAAAGAGAAAAGAACAAAATTGGTATCATGCCATACGTGCAGCATAAGAACCTGCTTTTCCACATAATAGAGTGCGCCTTCTCTGAGGTCCTGAATCCTTGCACCATGACTCGTACAATGTTCATCCAGCACATGGATGCATACATTTTCATCTATTGTTGAACTTAAGCTTGTGACCACGTTTGGGCTCTCATAATCAGCAGTTTAATAATATCCCTACCGGTAAATCTTTGTGTATAAACTTGGGAGTTCTTGCTTAGCATCAATTCCTAGAAGTTCACATTCTAAATAAACATACTCTAAGGTGGTTGCCCAGTTTCTACTTTGACCAGCATGTGTTTTCCTACATCCTCACCAACACTGCTTTTTATAGATCTTTCTCTTTGACAGACTGAGCAGCAAGAGATATTTTAATGTTCTTATTGTCATTTTCACCTGGATACCACTGAGTCATAATATTCATTGTTAACATTATTTTTTTACTTAGAAATATTAACCCTTTGCTTTGTAATTTTGTTTGTATATTCTTGACATGTTTTGTGGTTTTTTGGTGGGTTTTTTTTTTTTTTTTTTTTTTTGGTAAAATTTTTATAAAGTATTCCCCTTAAATTCCAAATGTAAATAAAACTCAAGCCCCGGTGTGGGCAGGTACAGGGCCAGAACGGGTAGCTGCCTGATGAAGTGAGGCTTCACTTCTGTGTGTGTTTAGCATCTTCAGAAGGTCCAAGCCTCTCTCTTACAGCTGGGAAGAGATTTTTATTTTATTTTTATTTTATTTTTAATTTTTTTGGCCAGCTTGATACTTTCCTCTGACTTTATCTCATGCTTCTTGCCATTATACTACTAAATGATACTACCACTTTCCTTTCTGCACTTAACCTTGACTTTCAACTAATTTTTCAGCTCTTAGGAACCTCTTTCTTGTCTTGCCTGGGAAGACTGGTTGAAGAAGATTAATGCACTTTATTGCCACTAGATGGCAGAATGGAATAAGTCAGATCTATAGTCTTCACAGGTGTGTCTGTGGTAAGTGTGTTTTGGAGAACTCGAACTCCATCTTGTGGTGATCCATCATTTACTCTTGCGTTCTTAACGAGTCCCGACTACCATGTTAGGGCAGGGCCACTTCGGGCTTCGTTATGAGAAAATAAATACAGCATAAAGTAACAACATCAAGGTGTGTGCATGGTTAAAGATAAAACTGCTATTGCTTTGGGTTTTTTTTGTTTTTTCACTACAAGTTTGACGTGCGTTGTTAGCACTACCTGTGAGGAAGGCTCGGGACGTGAAGACACGGAAGTTGTGAGGTGCGTTCCAGTGGGTGCCGGACTTAAGATGTGAGGGTAAATCGCACACCAAGTCAGTGAGTGGGCCCTGCCTGGAACACAAGAAAGTTGATACTGCATGTTACTCTTACAAAGGGTTTCCCACAATTAGTTAAGGTAAAATAACAACGAAACTGAACGTTTTATTCAGAATATGCTTGGACATTTTGTATTGCTTTAGGGTTAGTGTCAATGAAGATTTTATACTATTCAGGAATGATGATAGTCTAGTCTTTTTAAAAAGCTTAAAGGAAATATGCCCCATGATTAATGAACAGCAAAAACCTCTGGCTTTACTCCTTACGGTGAGTCTGTTTTTAACTAGAACAAGGAGGACATGATGTGGTTAAATAGAATGGTTTCTACCAACATACTCTACATACTTGCTTTAGTTTAAAAAAAAGGCTGAATGTATATGCTGTTTGTTGTTGTTTTCCAGATACCATTCCAAGTCATACAAACTGAAGACTTCCTTAGGATGCTTTAAGATAAGACCCTCATTCCAACATGAACATGATCATGTACAATACGGTAATGTTCAACGTTAAACTTTTGTTAAACTTACTGGTTTCCAGCTGAAGGCCCCAGTGTCGTCTAAGGCTGACTGTGAACGAGTCAGCAGAAGCACTTTGACAAGGTGGGGTGTGCGAGACCCCAAAATTTAGCATGCAGAACGTTGCGTATTTGTGGGTGCTTTGGGGAGATAATCCTTTTTATCAGATTTCTACTAGGATTTATGATCCCAAACAGCACCTGTTTGTTAGAAACATGCATTGAATTTGGCTCCTTACTAGGTTACAGTCCTTGATAGACAAATGCGCTTACCTCGCGGCGTCCTGCAGATGGAGTGAAGCATTGAACTCGCTGTCCAGCGTGACTACGCACTGGACAAGTCCTCCTCAGGGGTGTAAATCTTCACGTGAAATTCATTCCTTACAGCATTTTAATTAGTGGAGGGAAGTTAGGGTCCTTATTGTTGTTCAGCTGTCCTAGGGTGATAAAGTCGCAAGCTCTTCCTTCCACGTGAGACGCAGTGCGGTGCTCAGATGCCGTTTGTACTGACCGTACACCTGCCAGGTAGGCAGCTGAACTATCGTAACATCTCGCTTTCAGTTTTTTCCCTTTGTTGACTCAGGGGACAGTTTTGCTCATGTTCTCCCGATCTCACCACAAGCTGTCCCTACGTTGGCTGTGAGAATCTGCGTGTCTGTGACCCACGGCCTCTCCCGGCTCAGCCACATGTCCGTGACCCCTCACTGCCACACGCTCCCTTTGGCATAAGACAGAGTTTGCAGTCCAAGGACCAAGGAAAGCAGCAGAATATCTCACGAGTTGATCAAAAATACACTTCTGCAAGCCCTGCTGTAGTTGGGGCCTTGGGTGTGACTCGGTGGCCCTCCAGTGGGAGGTGTGTCAGGGACGTGTGACCCTTTCAGAAGCACTCCTGTGGCAGAGATCATCTTAAAGGCATTAATTTCCAAATAATCAACTTCCTAAGTATTTTTTTTTTCCCTAAAATTGACTTGACTTAGAGTATGCTCAAGTTCTTAAGGGTCTTTTGCACACCTTGTAAAAGAGAGGCCTTGCCCTGACCCACCCCCATGTCCCTCCGATGTCAGAGCCACTCTAGGTGAGGCCTTGGTGAGTGGGTCACTGAGTGCCCATAAACACGAGGGCTTAAGGAAGTCCTCTTCTTAAAGATATTTCTGGGAAGGCATTGCATCCTTTTGTTTGGTGTTGAGTGGGTTATTCAATGAGAAAGCTAGAACATCTCTATCTTTTTTCTTTTTTTTTTTAAGATTTTATTCATTATTTTCATAGAGAAGGGCAGGGAAGGAGGAAGAAAGGGAGAGAAGCATCAATATATGTTTGCCTTTCACCTGCCTCCAGCTACAGACCTGGCTGGAGACCTGGTTATGTGCCCTGACTGGGGAATTGAACCAGCGATCTTTGGGTGCCCAGGCCAGCACCTTAACCACTGAGCCACCAGCCAGAGCTTAGAACACATTTTGCTTAATTCAAACAAAATACACATTACAACTACTGAGTCTCATATAGCTTTTGATAAAATGTTTAACATTTTCTATTTCCTATTTATGAGTCTTACTTCTTAAATAGCTGCCAGACAGGCGTTTTTAGCAGCCTAAAACATTCTTTTACTGGATTTCTTTTAAAAAGTTGGATCACGATTCTTCTCAAGACAGGCATTTCCAACAAACCTGTTTATCCACCCACATCTCCTCCCACTGGTGCCCATGGTGGGGCTGCCTACCTCTCCCCCTGTGGTTTCAGCTGTGAGACTGGGCTGGGCTGTGCCTGGCAGAGGAAGGAAAGGGCACCCCTTCCAGACCCACCCACAGGCCACCTCCCTGCCCCTCTTTTCTGTTTCTGGGTCTGTGGAAGCCACGAGCTGAAGGTGGCAGAGCCCGCCCACACCTGGGAGGAATCTGCCCCAAATTGCCACCACGCCCCTTCTACGACTCTGTGATTATTAAGAAATAATCTTGTATTGTTTCAAGCCATCAAGAATTTGGCATTCACCTGTGACAGTACCTAGTATTACCTTAAATTTAGTACCCATATTTAATAATTATCAAAAATGTATACATATGTTCTGTTGATTAAGTATATATTAATAATAATTAGAACTCGATCCAGAAGAGAAAAAAATTATCAAAACCACTTAGGGTCATAGGAAAATAAAAACTTAAATTATATACTTTTGTTGCAGAGACAAAGCTGATGTTCAATAAGACTTTCAAACATTAAAATGTATTAGGATAAAAACCTGGAGAGGATGAGATGGAAATAGAAGTTCAAAGGGAAAATGGAAAGGTGTTAGTTTTCTAAATGTCAAAGAAGAGCTTGCTCATATGTTTTAAAACATGGATTTAAATATAACATTTGAGTTTTACTGGATTCACTTAAAAAGTCATATTTATAATTTTATTTAATATTTTTTTGCTTTTTTAAAGATATTTTTTAAATTTTATTGTTGTTGTATTACATCCATCCCCTTTTGCTCCCCCCTGTCCCCCTATATTTATCATTTTATTTATAAGTGTCGGTCTTTATAATGCTCTAGAAAATTATGACCTTTGCCACTTAAGGATGATTTAACTCACATTGATTCTGGTCAACCATGCAGTTAAAATGGCGCTCAGATTTTAAAGGCACTCAAAAGATGGCTTTTAAGTTGGTAATTATTGTATAGGTACAATAAATAGCATGTGCCTCCTGACTCTCCTTCTCTGTACTCCACGTGACTTGTGTTTTAAGTAGCCCCAAAGTGATACCAGAAGGTTATTACTTAGGTCAGCTACCACCTGTGTTTGTTTCCTTTACAATTAATCCTTCTACATCTCTAGGAGAATTCAAGACATGGCAGTTTCTTCATCTAACATAATGCCTCTGATGGCAGTGTGGACCTGTTGAGCCACCACATGATGGATGGTGGCCTGGGGCAGAGGGAAGCTGGGCAGGCCATGGAATTGCGAAATGTGGGCCCGGTAAACAGGGCAAATGCAGTAAAGCAACAGCTAGTGTCACCTGGCCCTTGGGAGACTCATATTTTCTGGACAGACATTACATAGCAGGCCCCTCAAAACTGCCAAATAAATGGATAAACAGAATTTAATCAATCTAAAGAACAAAGCTTGTAACGTGGACACTGCCCATTGAGAGGTCTTTAACTGCAAGCAAACAGAAGCAGTCACACCCTTAACTCTATTTTGAAAAATGTCAAACAGATGAAAGAATCTTCTAGTGAACACCCTTCAGAGTCAGCCATGAACATTTTTATTATGTTACTTCATCACATATCTGTCTATCCATTGCTCTATCAATACTTGTATCCATCTGATTTTGGTCACTGTTCAAAGCAAATTGCAGACATGTCAGTATGTACATTATGAACTAAAATTCTGTACTTAAAGTGCTTGGGGGCCTGTAAAGTTTAGGTATCATGAAATGTGTAACTTTTAATGAGATTTCCACTAATTTTTAACAGAGATACACACCTGTAATCCAAATCTCCATCCAGAAAAGAGGATTGTATCTGTGCCTCTAATGGTCAGTCTCCAGTTCAACAACGTACAGTGCTGTCCACCGCAGACGAGTTTTTCCTGTTGTAGAATTGCATAGGAATCGGATCATATGGCATATGGCTTCTTCCACTCCAATCGAATGTTTTTAAAATTCATTGATTTTGTTCCATGTATCAGTTATTAGTCCTTTTTATGGCTGAATAGTATTTGTGTGAATTATACCATGGTTTGTTTATTCTCTTGTTGATAAGACACCTAGGATAGTCCCAGTTGGGAGTTATTATTAATAAAGTTTCCGTCCCTGGCTGGTGGCACAGTGGATAAGGTGCTGGCCTGGGAACCCAAAGGACACTGGTTCGATTCCCAGCCAGGGCACATAGCCAGGTTGCAAGCCAGGTCTCCAGCCAGGTCTGTAGCTGGAGGCAGGTAAAAGGCAACTATACATTGATGTCTCTCTCCCTCTCTGCCTCTCTCCCTTCCTCTCTCTATAAAAATAATAAAATATTTAAAAAATAAAAATAGTTTCCATGAACATTCCTGTACCTAAAAGAAAAAGAAAGAAACTGATTGTTATAGAATAAAATGAGATTCTGTGAACTGTGGCAACATTAAGTTGATGTGGTTGATGTGGAATAATGGGATATTCTTTAATGAATTTTAAGTCTTTTTTATTTTTTAAAGTTCCTAAGCTTCACAAGGCTGACAGATCAAGATGTATTACTGTTAACTCATCTTTTTTTTTTTTTTTTAATCTTCATTTGAGGACATATTTTCTTTTTCATGGCATTTTAGGGAGTGAGAGAGGGAGGTGGGGGAGGAAAAGAGACAGACACATTGATTGGCTGCCTTTCTGTAGGTGCCCCTATGGGGGATCGAACCTGCCACTCGGGCATGTGCCCTGACCAGGAATTGAACCCTCGACCTTTCAATCTACAGGACAGCACTCCAACCAACTGAGCCACTGACCTTAACACCCCTTTGCTTTTGCTGGAAAGAAAAATCATAGAGCAGCTCGGTGTTTGGATTTTACACCGGAGATAAGAAATCATGCTCCTTTCTTCCCCTTCAGTGCTGCGGACCAACTCACAGCCCCGGGAGTCAGGCAGAAGTGGTCAAGTATGTATGAACCCCGAGCCCTGGGTCTGACCACTGGGTTTAGCACTCAGTCCGTGGCTCAGAAAAGTAAACTTGCCCACCAGAGACAGCTGGGCCAGCGCAGGCCTCTCCTCGACACATGGCTCACCACTGAGGAGGAGAGGAGGCGGAGATGGGAACCTGCCCCTGTCTCCAGGAAGCTGGGCCCGGTGAGGGGCACAGGGGCTGGGAGGCAGCTCACTGTCCTGCGGGTCTCACGGGTCCCTCAGCCACTTGCACCGGAAGAGCAGAGAGCAAGCAGCGTGCAGGGAGGAAACCACAGTCCAAACTCCTGGGGTTAGTTTCTGTTTGTGGACTCGGGCTAGAACACTGGGAGGAGGCCAGACTGGTTTCTCATGTGAGGACCCAGCGTTGTAGCCATCAGGGCTCTGCGGCTACCTATCTTGTGACATTTTTCTTGACGGCTGGAGGCTCTGCTACCTTTGCTTGTCAGCCCTAAAGCCATCAGTTAAGGAAAGCTTGAGTGACAGTGAGTGAGTGACAGTGAGTGGATGAGACCCTTTTGGGTTGCAGTCATAGTTTATATGTGGGAAACTAAGGTGCCTTTTGACTCGTTGTAACATCTTCAGTCCAATCCGGAAGATCTGACACCCCAAAGACAACCCAGATGACAGTGTGCAGCAGGGAGACGGGGGCGTTCCTTCCCGGGCCTGGAGCTCCGTGAGCACCGAGGGAGGTTGAATCTCTCCTGCTCCCATCTTGGGTTTCCCGGGATACTGTGGCAATGTTTGCTCCTAGATGCCCCGTAAGCTCTGTGAGGCAGCTGAGAATTAAGTTGCTTATTAATTCATTTAGTCTTGACCTATATATGGTTGAATAATCACAGAGCCATCTGTCCTCCTTAATTACCGTGCAGAGATGAGGCAAGTTCGCTCTACCTTCTGTGGGTCGCATCCGGAGGGAGGGCCCCACACGACCTGCTGCCCAGCCCTGGCCATTGAGGACTTTGCTGTTCTGTCTTGTTTTGCCTTTTTCTAAAAGGCCTCCTGTTCTGAGTAGCCCTTGCTGTTTCACCCCCCAGAGGCACGCTTGTAAATGAATAATAAGCAATGGTGTTATTTCTTCTCATGTTCAGTGATGGATTTTTCCCAGATGTCCGGGGGCTTGTCACGCATACGACCCTCACACCTGCCTGTGTGGACGGACAGCTGAGGCCACTGCTGCAGAGCCCAGCCTCCTCGGGGCTGGTGACGTGGAATGCGACGGGTTAAAGGCCTGCCCATTAAAACTCAGACCCTCCCTGATGACCCTGGGACTTTCAGGACCGGGAAACCTACTTAACAGCTCTCCGGGGCCTGTCCAAGCTTCAGTTTCATAGCCCTGGCACACGGATGGCAGTTGTCCCGTGGGCGGACAGCCTCCCTGGACACCAAGGACTGTCACACACAGTCATTCACTGGGGTCTAGCCTTCACTTCATGGATCAGGGAAAAGAAGTCAACAGTGCCGGGAAAGTGGAATCCTTGTGAAGGATCACTGCATTTCAGGGCAGGGTTGGAGCTAGGGCCCCAGTTGTAGTCACCTTACAAAGTGCTGTTTTCAGTAGAGCAGCCTAACTCTCACGAGGACTCAGGGTTTCTCTTCGTCCTGTCTGTCCTTTCCTGAGCACCCCGGCTGGCGAGATTGCTGATGGTGATGTTCTCCCCGTGCACCCGTGTTTCCCCCCTGACCGCGCCTCCCACGGGACCCGGCCAGGCAAGCTGCGTGTACACTTCCTGAGAAGGTGGACTGTTGTGAAAACCTTTCCCACATAAACAAACAAGGCATCAACTTTTCTCTTATGACCTCTGGAACACTATTGCATCAGCTCAAAGACCATCTGGTTGGACTTCCCAGCCTGGTGGATGGCAAAATGCCCCAATGCCTCGGCCTCCAGTTTCTAAAGGGTTCCTGAGCTGACTGGCCAAGCCTCCTGTAGGTGGTTGGCCCTGGAGGAAGCTGGAGGGACCCTGACCGCAGGTCACAGGCCTCAGAGCATCCTTGGGTGCTTGTTTCTGGAGCTAACCTGAGGAGGAGGTGTTGCTGTAGGACAGCCCTACTTCAGCTCTACTTCTCACTCGTATTTAGGAGCAGATCCTGTCTAGGGCTAGATACACAGAGATTCCATTTCTCCTCCTAAGAGCTCATGCAACAGGGTGGGAGACGTTGGTAAGAGAAACCCTTCCCACACCTTTTTAAGATGTGAAATCCGTTGGGCCCTGCTGTGCAAAGGAAAAGTTTAATCCACGCATTTATTTAATCAGAAAATATTTGCTGACAGCCTGCGGCTGACCCAGCTGCCTGGCCCAGGTGCTGTGCCAGCATTTGAGCAGCAGCATGAAGGTAACGCTGGGCAGGTCAGACAGGCACCCCCTCCTGCCCTGTCCTTTCACCTGGGCCTCTGGGCAGCTGCCCTGATCCTTTCGGGCTCAAACGAAGTGGTGCAGGGGCAAAGGAACCTCAAAGGGGAGCAGGTCTGCAACGTAAACATTCCCCCAACCAGGCCAGGCGTCTGCCTGCCTCAGTCTTCAAACACATTCAGCTTCGATTCACTCAGGTCAGAGAGGCAGTGACTCCGCTGATATCCAGCGAAGACATCTGTACAAACAGTTCTGCTTTTTAGTCTATCAGGCACCACATACACACACACATGCCCTTGAGTTCAGTGAGTCATAGAGAAAAAGATAAATTATTCGGTAAATGTAGATATTCTAAGGAGTTGCTTGAAATTTACCTTTTCAAAACTTTCCTCATTTGTAGTATTATGGAAATGATTCCAAAGTACACAAGTAACTCAAAACAAGTTTGTGAAACAACACGAAGCAGGATACGTTCATGGTTTGAAGAGAAGGGAGGGGCCCTGGCTGGTGGCACAGTAGATAAGGTGCTGGCCTGCGAACCCAAAGGTCGCTGGTTCGATTCCCAGTTGGCACATAACCAGGTTGCAAGCCAGGTCTCCAGCCTGCTCTGTGGCTGGAGGCAGGTGAAAGGCAACCACACATGGATGTTTCTCTCTCTCTCTGCCTCCCTCCCTTTTCCCTCTCTCTAAAAATATCTTTTTAAAAAGGCAGGGGGAGGGGAAATGATAGCCAATATTTTATAGCCTGGGGCAAATGCCAATCCTGCTCCCTCCACCTTGTTTCTACCCGGCTCTCTGAACTGTGCAGGAGTAGTTACATTTACACAGTCCAAAATGACCTTCGGCCCTTTGAAGGCCACTTCCAAGCTAACGTGGCCCCCCATGGAAATGAGTTTGCCATCCCTGCTTTATAGTGTTTGCTATACCAGGCACTGTTTTGAGTGCTTTGCAGAAATGAACCCATTTGATCCTCCAAACAAATAACCCAATGGATTGAGAACTATTTTTCTCTTACAGATTTGAGCACTGGGGCACAGAGAGCTCTAGTCTCTGGCCTGAAGTCACACAGGTAGGATCTAAACCCAGGATCTATAGATGCCGGATTTAACACGGCACTATTTCCATAGGGACAGCTGTATGAACGTAAGTACTTAGAAAAAAGTCAGGAAGATACACCCTAAACGGGAAATCAGGGTGGTGGTGGAGAGGAACCAGGATTTGGAGGTTGGGCAGGGTCAACCTTCAACATTACTTTCATTGCACTATCTGAAGGTCTTCCCCCAGAGTGATGTTATGCTATTTCTATAACTTTGCAATCTAAAAAACATTTTTATTTTACTTTAAAAAACTTTATTGTTGTATTACATCCATCTCTTTTAAAAAATATTTTTAAAGTCAATCTTGGGTTAACTGTAAGTACTTTTTGAAAACTATTGCTAATTTGACATTGAGTTTGGTATCACTGCGAGCAGGGTTGAGTCCATCTCTCCTGGGCAGTCTCGAGACCTGATGAAATCTTATTTCAGAGAGGAGATGGAAAGTTATCTCAGATTTTATCTGGAACATGGAGGCATATAGGTAGATCTATTACATTTCATGGCTGAAATGTCGAAGTTCAGCAGCTGAAGCCCAGGTGGCCCTACCAACTCAAGGATGAAGTAGTGGATGAAGACAGACTTTTCATTTATTTATAAAAATGAAGAAAAACTAAAATCCCATATGAAGAAACAATTGTGAACTTGTATATTCTGGTTCTCCAGAGTCACAGACCAATAGATTAGGTGGCTCTAAGTCTTTGAACACAAACATAGAAGCTGGAGCTAACTTTTTGGTGGATAGGGAATATTTTCAGGAATTGATCACATAATTGTGAGGGCTGGCAAGTCTCAAATTTGTACAACTGGTCAGCAGGCTGAAAACTCAGACAGCAGTTCTATGTCGCAGTCTTGAGGCATAATTGCTACTTTTGGGGGGAAACCTCAGCCTTCACTTTTCTTCTCAGTAAAGTGGAAGAGACTTACCCACATTATGAAGGGTAATTTGTTTTCATCACAAATTTGTGCCTTCACAGCAATAATCTATAGTCTCTGTTTGACCAAATAGCCAAGCTGACCCATAGTTAACCCTCATGAATAAATTCCCATCTGAATTAACTTCTGACTGCTCAAGAATATGCTAGATACCTGAGTCTAGTGAATTTTTTCATTTAGGATGACTGAAGTTTTAACTGGCTTTAAGCAATTCAGTCATGTGGGGAAAATCTTTGAATAGTACATTTGCAATATACTTAGTTATTCCACTCACTAGTTTTGTTTAATAGAAGTTGGGTTATGAGATGATTCTGAAAGATTTCATGGCAGTTGAAATAGTTAACTAAAACAAGGTAGACACATCAGTGAAACGGCCCTAAACTCATTGCTGCAATGGAGCATTTTCAGTTTTGCTCCTAGTTCAAGCTGAACTGTTCTGTAGTGAAGATGCTCAGTGTTGAGTTGGTTTCAATTTAACATAGTCACACAGTTCCATCTTCGACATTTGTGCAGACTGAGTTATGCAGATGACTTCAGGAAAACCTCCGTGTGAGTCCACATTCTCATTAAATTATGAGTTGGGCATATGAGAATATTAGTAAAAGTGATGTTTTAGCTGCACTTTAATATGGCATTGATGCTGTTCCTCAATATATCAATACTCTGGTCCTCATAAACTGTAGGAAAGCTAGTAAACACTGTTCAGGTTTAGGACTTTCAATTTAACAAAAGGTTACTCCCAGTGTGAATTTAAATTAGAAAATGACTTACCACCTAACAAGTTATTTAAAATGTCTTTCTACCACTGCAAAGTACAGGACAGGAGCAATGTGTAGCGTATGTCATGACGTTGATGGCCTTTTTTATCTTGTTTCTCACCTGTGAGATAGATGTTGTTAGTCCCTTACTACGAATGAGGAAGACTAGGCTGAGTTCAGGAACTTGCTCAAGGTAAGCAGAACAAGGCAGACCCCATTCGAGCTTCAACTCGCTCCACTGCAGATACACTGGAACATCGAAGGAAGGAAATGCTTGCATTTCTTTCTCACATAACGAAGGCAATGTATTCCTCTTACCTTGCTTTTCTCCTTTATTGGGTTGGCCAAAGAATCCGTATGGTTTTCTCGGTAAAATAAAAGACACATTTTTCATTTTCACCAGTAACTTTATTGATTTGGATATTTGGAATGTACTGGCTCTCTCCCGCTATTGGCTTCTAGTGGATAGAGGCCAGGAGTGCTGCTCAACATCTTCCAAAGCATAGGACAGCCCCACAGCAAAGAATGATTTGGCCAAAATGTCAATAGTACCAAGAAACTTCACAAACCACTTTTGACACGTTCGGTCAGTCACAGCACCTTCTCCATATACTGTGCAAATCTTTTTGTCTCGGTTACATTTTTACCTTTCTTGAAACAATAAAACATTAATACGCTGAAACATTCCAAATCTTGCATCCTCAACATTAAAATGGCTGCACAATAAAATCACCAATTTTGATTTTTTTTTTTTTTTTAACGCACAACGATACAACACCTGTCACAATGCAATCTAACAAAAGTGTTTCGAATGAAATTAAAGACAAGTAAGCCCTACTAGAGCCATCCTAAGGTAAAAACGTAACAGACTTTTTGGCCAACCCAATGGTGCAGCTGTGAAGCCAACGGGGACTATGACTTTGATGACAAGTAGGGAGGCAGAAAACCTACCTTCGCTCTCTGACAAGAATATCAAGAGCAGGAGCAAATCTGGGGGAAACGTTCCGCATTCATTTTGAGGTTCCTGGGAGGTGTCCAGCATGACTAGGTGGCTAGCTCAGGTCCGACGCCTTGCAGAATACGCCAAGGTCCCGTGTGCATAGGAAGGGAATGGCAAGATGTAGGAAAAGGTTAACTTTGCTGCACTCTTGATAGTTGATTATTTCTTAACTTCTTAATTCTTTTCTGTACAGTGAGCTTCTATTACTTTTATAACTAGGCAAAGGCATAGTTTAGTTTTTAAATTTGTTGATTTATCTTCCAAACTTTGCTTTCCCCAATTTCTTTAAACCAAATTGGCACTGTATCTTATATGGAATTTCCTGCATTTCACTAAAAATTATATTTGGAGACAATAGTGTGTAGTCATTACAATCATGCTTTCCAAAGAAACATGCAAATATTAATATTTACCAGTCTTCTTACATCAAACTTCATGACTTGGCGTAGTTGGGTCCTATGCAGATGCAGCAAGACAGAAGAAGCATCTCTGGAGATGAAACCAGTGTTCACAGCACTTCAAGTGCTCTCTTGAGGGGAGTGACTGCAGGCAGCCCAACATTCTGTGTCACTAGTGATGGCAGAATAAACGCAAAGCTGCAGTCTAGCCCAGGGCCTCAATATCTGACTGCGAGGAGGCAGGCTTTTCTGACATTGCCTAGGGATGATAAGTCGTCTTTAAAAACAGTAAAGAAAGATTGGGTGGTTTTCATTTTAACTTTCTTGCACAACAAGTACATCATAACCTGTGACTATCACCTACCAAAACTGATGGCTGACCTTAATGATACATACATACTCAAACTATCTGAGCATTTGCTTTTAATTCGTTAGAGAAGAAGCATCATTGCAACATTCTGTGACCTATTTCCACTGTGCTCGAAGCAACTTAAAAAATGTTTTAAATTCCGTATTGTGGGATTACCAGTTTATTCTGACCCACAATGGTTCTGTAAGATTATACACTGTTAACAAAAGGATGGCATGTATTTCCAGCCATTTCCTGTATTTTTCAGCTACCAAGAGGCAAATGGAATACTTGAAGGACAAGTCTGATTCAATGTCCAATTTCCTAGACAACAGTTCTCCCCAGCACTGGTTCAGTAAATTAGCTTTCTAGGTTTTAAGCAGAGATAGGAATCATGTCTGATTAAGCAGGTTTATGAAAAGGCATGGAGAATCCTGTCAGGAAAACACAGGCAGCCTTAGCAGCTGTCAAGGTTTTAAACTTGATCTGTATTGTGAATGGGTTCATTTCCTTGTGGAGAGAAACTGGCTTGGACAACACAGTGTAGATTTCATTTGGGAAACGTGACAACTGGGAGATGCTATCCCAGTGTAAAAATCTGAAAAAATTTCTTTTCAATGGTCACATCAGATTTTTATGTGAAACTGATTTTTAACTCAGGGAGTTTAGGGAATGATAGAAAAGGAAGTAACAGGGCATCAAACCAAAATTATCTAAAAGTTTCATTTGATTCCTCTTTCAAGTGGGACAAAGATGAGACGGACAATGTAATTTGAAAAGATTGGTCTGGTGTTTCTCAAACATGCCCCATCATAAGTACTACCCAAAGCACTTCCTACAAGCGGCCTGAGACCCACTCTTTCTGTTCGGGCTCAGTATGTGGCTGGTTTGGATCGGGGACTAGGGCTTTGTATTACCACCCGTCACTCATACTCAGACAAGCTAACGAAACAGCAGCAATGCCACCCCAGCTCTCATGGCCTTACTCAACATACCTGCCCAACCTGCTGCCTGGGGATGAGAAACACTCAACTGGAAATGAGGAACTGTCTATAGAACATGGTTTATTTCAAGTCCAAAACACAAAATTACTCATTTTCCTTAACATACTGCGTAATTTTTACTGCATGAATATTTAGGGTTTCTGTATTCACAAATGTATGTTTATTTCTGAACTTTAGGCTCAAATGATTCATATATATATATAGATATATCTATATATATACATCAGTTTAATACAGAGGACATGTACTTTAACAAATTTATTTAGAAAATATTTTACATAAAAACACAAAGTATTTACTAACACTCTTGTCTTTACAACCAGTCTTCAGCTAAGATTTGGCTGAAGTTCATCACTTTCTACACAACATTCCAAGACTGGGTCTAATAGGGTGTAGCACAGCAAGTCCTCAACGTCTTCGTAGGGTTCTGCAGCTTTAAATGACATACAAGCAACCAATTTTCCACAGGCTAACTGACGTAAGAGTTAAGATTCCTACAGCATCTCCTCAGTCTTATAATGAAATGATACTCAACAAAATGATGTTTTATGAGGACCTGCTACATTTTACATACTTAAGCTTATTGCAGTTAAAAGCTCCCTTTTCTTTGATGGTTTCCACATGGATTATACTCATATAACAGGAGACTGATGACTTATAAATAACATGTTGTATTTGGTGTAACTTGTTGCCAACCAATGACCAAAATAGTCATGATGAAGAAAACTGACATTAAAGGGTATTTTTCAACTAATAATAGCACTTAATACCTATTGGTATAATACCCTTTATTGTTTTTGTGTCCAATGACTAGCCCCTGGAATGCTATTACTTCTAGAATAATCAGTTGGCATCAAAAGATGAAGTAGAAATATGTACATTTTTGTATATCAATTCTTACCTGAATAATCTCCGATCTCTTCGAGTGTTCCACTAAGTGGAGTTTCTTCCTAAACTTAGAGTGAATGTGGTACAACGCGTACAACTTGGGTAACCAGTGCCTGCTGCTTCATGTCCAAGACTCTCCTGATCCTGAACCAAGCGCAGTCTTGACAAGCATATTGTAGCGCACTGGCTGCAGTTTGTATATAAAGTCCCACGCGAG
Source organism: Noctilio leporinus (assembly GCA_004026585.1). Taxonomy (NCBI): domain Eukaryota; kingdom Metazoa; phylum Chordata; class Mammalia; order Chiroptera; family Noctilionidae; genus Noctilio; species Noctilio leporinus. The sequence continues at coordinate 29,706 of PVIW01011142.1, forward strand.
CATATTTTGGTTATTATACATGCTTTATTAAAACGGTACTGGTATTTACAGTATCTGTAGTCCCTTCCGAGGCGCGCTCACACGTCCACACACACCCACGTGACATTCACTCTGCGGCTCCACGCACCCACACTGTGCACTGTGAGGGTCAGACTCCTCAAATGAGGCAGCTATTGGGGGATCGAGTTGTTGATTTGGTTTTCAATTTGTCTGAGAAGAAAAGCGTGGGGGGATGCGTTTGGCCATCACAATGCTAATTAGGTTTGTGTATGTTAACATATGTGGCAGTAACACTGAATGTTCCTTTCACATTCTGTACACACAGATGACATCAAGGTTTTGCGGTCAACAGAATATTCCAACTTCGGTCTCAATGCTGCTTGTAGTGACTTCTGAATTCATATAGGGGCTTTCCCTAAAAATAATTCAAGTCTATGTAAGTGAAATAAGGCACAATTAATATTGATCTGATCTAGCGGAAGGGACGGGATGAGAACTATTGCAAATGATCTTACTGTTGGGGTTACTTAAATCCACTTGGAATCCTGTCTCCGACTATCCAAAAGTTTCTTAGAAATAAAGGTCTTTCCTTTTCCCTGACAAAACCCATCAAGTTTTGGGATTCACATTTGAATGTTTCAGTAGCCTAAACTACGCAAATTGATTGATGTGCATCCTGCCTCTCGAGCCGATTTCCTCTGTCCCACAATACTAAAACAAAAGCACAGCACAGGTAATAGAAATTCCTTGCTGCTTCTGAAATTTGTACACTTAAGTAGCAAATACATATCTGGTTGTCTTTTTATTTTTTCCCCTCTCCTAAAAGAAAAGTAACCTCGTTAACTTTCTTGCTCTTTAAAAAAATAATCCCTGTCTCCTCCTTTTCAGGATGATGAAGCCCCAACCAGACATTACAAATAACTGCAACAAATGAGTTTGGCAGCATAAATAATGTCTAGTGTTTAAATCTTCTTAAACTCATTTAACTTGTACACAATCTGTTGAACGGTTTCGCAGCAGATGAACCAAATCCAAAGATGCCGGACACTCTGTGAAAAGGAGTAAGAATTGCAGTTCTGAAGGCCCCTGACTTTGGTTGTTTACAAAGTTCAATCCTGTTTATTGTGATCCTTGGTATCTTCTTCATCTGTATATTCTGACGGTTCTTCTCCTGGTTTTAGCAGTCTGCCTACGTAATCGTATTTTTCTGAAAGACACATCAAAAGAAAGTCAGGAGCAATCAAATTTATTTCACTGTTCTATTCTACAATAGGAAAGGCACCTGCCTCTTCTGGAATCATACAGAATAAGCTACATGTTTCCTATTGCCTGCCTTGGTTGGTCTTTGTTACTCATGTCAGGCTTGAACAAAAGAAAACAGGATTAGGGAATTTACAAAGCTTGGGAATTGTGCTTTGCAGGAGAGTAGTCCATACTACCAATTAATCAAGGGTACTGCACCAGAATCACTTAGACATCTTTTTAAAAAAAACATGACTGTCTTAAGACCCTTATCCCAGCACAGGTTCCTGGGTTAGGTCTGGAGATAGGTTCTGAAATGGGTCTCCGTTGTGCACTGTGAGTCTCAGAATAGTTCCTGACATCTTAACAGTATTGTAAGTAAAGAAATAAGTTGGCAACGTAGGGCATTTTTAAGTTATTGAAAATTATAAATATATTGAGCTTTATATAGGACAGGTTAAATAAAATGTACTATTTTTTCCTCTATCAGAGTTTCTCCTTAGTCTTCTTAGTTTCTCTGTTTCATTGCCTGTTTTTGTGCCACCAAGTACTTAACGTAGAACATTGTTATGTCCCAGTTGATAGACCTTCAGCTATTTCTTGGTCAGGAATTTGAACCTAGGTTGATTGAATTAACTGATAAGCCAAGTGGAGAAGACAGGAAGTCTTTCTACTGTAGAACCAGTATAGGTGCCAAGAAGCCAGAGGAATCTACAGGTCACCCAGGTGGCAATAACTGATGCTCAAGGGTAAGTTCAATGAAATCATTTAGAATAAATGATAACTATACTATCACATGAGTGGTAACCAGTTCAGTTTTAAATATATAAGCCTGTATTAAAAAAAAAAAACAACTATACCTTAATAAACAAGCCTTATATTAGGAAAGGTATCATAATTTGTTAGACTTATAGTTTGTAACAGGTCCTTCTTTAAATATGGATTTTAGAAAACCTATGTTAACGATTACATTGCTATATTAAATTATGATGGTGACAAAAACAGAGTATCCTTGGGCTCTTAAAGAACATGAAATAGCATTCTTTCCTCAGCCATAAATTTAACATTTCCCAAGCACCCACCAAAGCAAAGGTACCTTTAAACTGCATTTCCCACTCTCGAACACTTTCCATCTGCACAGCATTCAGATCCGACAGGTCATCGTACTCATCTTTCAGTGCATCTTTATCCAGGCAGAAGGTCGCCAGGCCTCTGGAGGCATCCCTGCCAGCAAATATTCCATATGGACCCGCTAGGGGACAAAGAAAGTTAGATTACCCAACAATATTTTAGAATATCTCAAAGGGAAAAAGTCAAATAAAAGGAACTTAATGACTCATATATGGTACACAGCCTGCAGATCCTACATGGGATAATGAGAAAAAAAATTCTTGGAATTTTTAGAGAGGAGGACTGTGGGGTATTAGGAAGAGTAAGAACTTTGAGCCATTAGGTCTGGAGGCCAGTTTGCTTCCAAATGATGCTTTACTAATTGCTGTTAATTGATTGTGGCACATAAAGATAACTGACAGAACATCCACTGGATCAATGCTATGTAAAGACTCAAGTGAACTGTGGGTCTCAAACACTTTTTTCCTCCTGTGCAGTGCAGGTTGTAGTCCTAAGAGGGCAGAGACAGGATCCTCTCTGTACCACAGTGACTGCTGCAGTGCCCAGCCCAGGGGACGCTCAACAACTCTGCTCAGAAATACTACCCATTTTCAACATAAACGTCACCCAATTACCATAATATATTCACAATTATCTATATAAACTGAAAAGTTACTCAAGAATATAATGGTGTTCATTTGTCACTACTTTTGGGAAATAGCATGGTTATAAAGAACAACAGTTCTTCTCACTGATACTAAATTATTAGTGTCTTGTCCAAGGAATTAGGAGCCACCCTCTCTAGGGAGGAACGGCATGATTTATATTCGACAGAGTCCCTGTGACGTCTGTGCCTAGCACAGCACACTGCCTATGTTCCTATGAATTGGGAACACAATACATTTATTCCACATGAGTTAGCTGCAATTCCAAATAAAAGAGAAACTGGATTTTGACTCTTTACACAAATTTGCTTAGGGTAACTAAAATCTCCACCTAAATATAGGTTAAAAAGGTACCTCAGTTGTTGAAACTTGAAACAACCAAATTTTCTACATCAAGAAATTGGTTAAATAATAGTATGTTAATTGAATGGAATAGTATACAGCTATCAAAGAGCTGAGGTAACTATATGTACAGACAAACAAAAGTCCATTATATGTTAACCAGAAAAAGCAATTGTGGGGGGAGGGGGAGGGGGAAAAGGGGGGGAGAGAATATGAATGTGTGTTTATACACATGTACAAGGTCTGTCCCAAAAGTATTGGCTGCACAAACTTTTAATTATATTGAAACTTAATTTTATTGGCTCAATACTTTTAGGACAGACCTTCGTGTCTATGCTTCAGTTTGAAGGAAATATACATGTATGCACATTTTACACTGTACATGCATGAAAAATACCAGGAAGGATACAGAAACACTTAACAGTAACAATGTTTCTGGGGAATGAAGTGGAAGTTTTTAGCTCATATAACTGGTAAAGTCTGAAAAAAGACTTTATAATAACCTTTTAAGAGTTGATTCTGTCTTCATCTTAGGCTGCAGAGCATGTAGATTTTTCTGTTTAAAATGTTGTTTTAAGAATTATATGCTAATAAGATTTCCAAAGTAGACATACAATTTTTTAAAAGAAAAAATTTCTTTTCTGAGTCTGAAAGTTATTTCTACATGACCAAGTTAGACAAAATAATTTAAAAACCAGAATTATTAGCTTAATTGAGCAACAGAGCGGTCAGTAAAAGATACTGTCCAGTTAATTGAATTATGTACTTTTTAAAGAGAAGTAGAGGAAAACTGGGAATTCCTTGATTTTTAAGTTAGTAGAATGATTAGACCCCAATCCGTATATGAAACATTTAAGACATTAAAGGTTATGGGTCAGAAAACATTTTTACCTTTTAGACTAGAATTCAAAATTTAAGATAAAAATCTAAACACTTATGAACACTTATTTGAATTACAGAAAGTACTGCACCATCAAGTTCACTGAATGTTAAGAAACTCATTGTCTGAAGAGTTTACTGCTTGCAAATGGAAGTGGCATGAGCAAGAGAATTTTTAACATTATTATTTATTGATACACTAATAAGAAGATAAAGGTAATATTTCAAGTTAAAGTACTACGTTTTTTATCCTGCTTTTCCCATTCTTAAGTACTTTCCATATTGCTACTTATTAAGTGACTATCGCCATTATCACTTAATAATTCTGTATTTCCTACTGAATTTATTTAATCATTCTTTTAAATCAAAATGGTAAAGAATTAACAAAAAAATGCCACAGATACTAATAATTTTTCTTAGCATTTTGTTGTAGTATTTACCTCCCTGGCCTACAGTTAAGCTACTTAGGATACTTCAGAGTATAAGCCATTAAAAACATCTAAACTGCAAAATAGAGAAAAGGCCCCTGGCTGGTAGCACAGTGGATAAGGCACCGGCCTGCGAACCCAAAGGTCGCAGGTTCGATTCCCCAGCCAGGGCACATAACAAGGTTGCAAACCAGGTCTCCAGTCAGGTCTATGGCTGGAGGTAGGTAAACAGCAACCATATATTGATGTCTCTCTCTCTCTCTGCCTCTCTCCCTTCCCTTCCCCTCTTTCTAAAATTAATGAAATAAAAAATCTTAAAAAAATAAAATAAAATTATGAAAAAAAAAAAAGAAAGAAAAGAAAAGAAAAGAGGAGCATTATAAAACCATCAGCCAGGAACTGTCCATCTCTGAGCATACTGACATATACCAGCATCTTCTCTAGTGCGGTTCTCCGCCAGCCTCCCTAAGGATGCCTCACAAGAAATGAACGTAAAAACAAAACTTCATAAATGTGTTCTTTCAGATGGCTAACTTAGGAAGGATGAATGTGAGTCAACAATTACTCAAGCCTAACTCTGTACAAAATGTTTTGCTAACTCAAACAGAAAAGAATGATTCGGTGATTCATTCATTCATTCTCTAAACTATATTAAGCTGTCTTTCCCACAAGTTTAAAACTTCCCTCAGAAAGGCTCTCAGACAGTAAAACGTGGCTGCAGGTTGTGCAGCTGCTACGGGGGTGTGGGGAAGAGAGCACACACACACACAAACACACGCATGCGCACACGCGCGCGCGCAGAGAAAGCTCCGGAACGACCCTCAGACTGGCGCTTCACCTCTAGGGAGCGGACCATGTGGCTGGGTTGTGGGAAAGAGACTTATTCTTCACAATATATCCTTTTAAGTATTCTCTATCTTGAGTATGTATTACCTAACAAAAAAATAATGTTTTGTTTTCTACTAGTGCAATTTTGAAACATACCCCAAATCACCCTACTACAGTTAAGACTCCACAACCTGAGGCTCATGAAGCATCACAGAAAATACCCCAAGAAACAGAGATGGTAATTGCGGAAGGTAAGTCTGCAAAGAAAATTATGAACTACATGAAGAAACAAACTACCATGAAGGAGTACATCTAACAGCTACAGGAACCAGCATCCCAAGAATAAGATAACAGAAGCAGCTCAAAGAACTATAGTATGTTTACTTAAAATTAAGAAATTGAGAGAAACAACATAGGAAAAGATTAAGAAACATGATGGACAGGAGGAAAAGTCAACCTGTATCTGAGTTCCAAATAAAGAGAATGGGAGGGGCAATCAATGAAGAAATAATAGGTTCACAGTTTCTAAAGTAAATGAATGCCATGCATCTTCAGTTTTTAGTAAGAGTCTGGATCATGTTAAAATAAATAAACTCCCTGCTTGGACAAATCCTAGTAAAAGAGCACAACTCCAAAAGTCTCAACTACAGCATGTTTTCACATAGATTCCTGGAAACAGCAACATTAGGCTAAGTGATACACCACACCGATTTTACCAAAAGCTAACTGATACAAGCAAGATATAGGTCCCTAGGGCACATTTCTGGTCACAAAACACTCACCAAGCTTCTCAATAAAACCACTTGTAATATTAAGCATTAAAAGAAATGTGAGCTATATATACATAACTGAGGAAAGGTGAACAAAAAATGAGAATTCTTTTCAACCTGTGTGTTCCCATTGAGCACCGAGGGTGGTCAGAGCTTATCCGCATAGTCCAGTGTGGGGAGGGACCCTGGACAGGACACCGTCCATCACAGTGCCAACTCACTCCAACTGGGACAACATGCCAGGCCACCTAACATGTACATCTTTGGGACGTGAAAGGAAACCAGGTCCCCAGAGGAACCCCATGCAGACATGGGGAGAACATGCCAACTCTGCAGAGTGGCCCCAGCCAGAATCAGTTGTTTTCCTCATCAATGTTGTAACAAAACAATGCTGAACAAACCAGCTATTCAAGGACCTGCTATACAACCAAAGAAGAAAACAAAATCAAAAGAATGAAAAACTGAAAGACCCTAGTATAATACCACCAAAGATTTTAGGTATAACAATTTACAACTGTATATCCTAAAACTACATTGTTATTCCTGAGGGAAGACAGAATCGGAATTTTTTTCTACCATGAAAAACCTAAAGGATGTACCTCACTAACATGAAAACAGAACCTTGAACAAAGGAATAAGAAGCAAGAAACAAGAAGCGAGTAAAGGACTACGTAAGCCTGGCTGCAAACCAAAAAGGTCGCTGGTTCGATTCCCCGTCAGGGCACATACCTAGGTTGTGGCCTAGGTCCCCAGCTGAAGCCATGTGAGAGGCAACCAACTGATGTATCTCTCGCACACTGATGTTTCTTTCCCTCTCTAAAAATCTATAAAAACAAGCAAAAAACCTATGTTGATTAAAAAAAAAGGAAGAGTAATTTAACAGATTTTGGGGGTGGAGTTTGAAAAACTCCAGTGGAACTAAAAGTCTAATAGTAGTAACAATGATCAGGGTGTGGGGCAGGTAAGAGGTAAAGCTTTCTAACCAGGGCCAGTGGCACATGGCTGCGTACTGTACAACTCTAGGGGACACCATCCATTTGTGTATGGGGTACTTTTGTATACTTATTAAGAAATATTCTGTCAAATACCAGTAAAGTGTCCAAAGGTTTTTTTTTTTTTTTTTTTTTTTTTTTTTTTTTTAAGATTTTATTCATCATTTTTAGAGAGAAGAGCAGGGAGGGAGGACAAAAGAAAGGGAGAGCAGCATCCATGTGTGGTTGTCTTTCACCTGCCTCCAGCTGGGGACCTGGCTGGAGACCTGGCTTGCAGCCTGCCTATGTGCCCTGACTGGGAATTCAACCAGCAACCTTTGGGCTGTTTTAGCCAAATTCTTATACTCAGAAGAATAGCGTCTCTAGCAAAAAATGTTAAGGAAATCACAAAAATAATAGAATACATCCAAATCAGTAGTGGAGAAAAAGTGAAAGGAATTTTTAAAAATTGACTTGAGAAGAAAACATGGGAAAGAGGCAAAGAAAAGTATGACAGAGAAATTAATAAGTAAGATGGTAGTGGTTATTTATTTACAAGGAAAAAAACATAACCCACACTGAAAGAAAAAGGATGAAAAAGGACACACAGAGATAATAATAATCAAAGGCTGAAGTCAAATCTGAAAACCAGGAAGTAGCACTGTAATGAATTCCAGGCAACCTCAGTATTTAAAAATGGACCTGAAATCCTATATTAAAGATCTTGAGACAAGATGCAGGTTCTATTGAGTGCAGGGGTGTCTGACGTGGGTATGTGGAGGGCAGACGGACAGAACTATTAAAGAATGTGAATGGCTAACTCCAGATATTACTAGATCTACTCTCTTCCTCCTGCTTTAACAACATCTTCAGTCCTTATACAAGCTATGCTATAACCTACCCTTTTATACTTTACAGAAGTATTCAACACAAGTATAATTCCCTAAGAGATTAAAAACAATAGAATGCTGTTGAACTCAGAGGAGCCAACCAAGTCAGTACTGTAGGAAAAACAGTACACAGTTGAGACTATTAAAATTCATCAGAAAACCAAGCTCACCCTTGTATCTTACTGACAAGCCATAGATGTGAACAGGCATTAAGATGTGAACGGAACAACAGACCCAGTTGGCTTCAAAGCAAGCAGCTGGGGTGAGAGCTGGGTGGCGTAAATAGGGCATCCATGAGGAGGAGGTCAGGTTGGGCCTGGCCTGTATGTTACATCTCTTGCTTCAGTTGCAATTTTGCAAGCTGTAAGCGAACAGGTTGAAGATCAAGTTCAAGAAAAAAAGGATAAGGCGCTGGCCTGCAAACCCAAAGGTCGCTGGTTCGTTTCCCAGCCAGGGCACATAACCAGGCTGCAAGCCAGGTCTCCAGCCAGGTCCATAGCTGGAGACAGGTGAAAGGCAACCATATGCATTGATGTCTCTCTCCCTCTTTGCCTCCCTCCCTTTCTCTCTCTCTGAAAACAATAAAATCTTTTAAAAAAAGGAAAAACATATGTGTTCCTTTCTCCAACCTCCCAAATACTTGACTTCTCATCAGGCACTTGTCGGCTGGGTAGCTAAGTTGGTAAGACAACTGTACACCAAGGTTGGGGTTTGATCTCTGGTCAGGACACGTACAAGAATCAACCAATGAATGCATAAATAAATGGAATAGCAAACCAACATTTCTTTCTCTTAAATCAATAAATTAAAGAAAAAATTAAGTTGAAGAAAACACAGCTTTGGTATATATCAAAATGCTCAACAGAGGTAAGGGGGAAATAATAGATCTATTTCAGAAACATGGGATAAGCAATTAGATTGGTAAACTGTGTATGATCTTTTGCCATCCTAAAGAATAAAAAATCTTTTTAGTAGAGTTCCCCTGCAGTAATATTAAATCAAATAATTCTGGTCACGATTGAAGTGTAGGTAAACACCCTTCGCCTCCTTGCACAACCATGCACTTACAATCAGCTCTCAAAAATAACAACCAGAGTCATCCCTTCTCTAGCCCCCACCACAGCCAGCCACAAAGCAGTGAAGCAGGTGGCCTCACCCTGGCGATTACCTAAGGCTCCGCCTGCACAATTTACAGGTGCCTCTGCTACTAAGACATGGTGTCAAAGCAGCTCTGCCTAACACATAGGAACACACACAGGGAGGCTGCCAAACTGAGGCAAAAATATGGCCCAAATGAAAGAGCAGAACAAAGCCCGACAAAAAGACTAAACAAAACAGATAAGCCAAACTACCAGATACAGAGTTTAAAACACTGGTGATAAGGATGCAGGAAGAACTCATAGAATATGGCAAAAAATAAATAAAAAAATTAAAGATATACAAAGTGAAATAAAAATATATGGGGAATCAACAGTGATAGGAAGCTGACTTTTTTAATTTTATTGTTGTTGTATTACATCCATCCCCTTTTTTGCTCCCCTCTGTCCCCC
>PVIW01011143.1:0-30501 GCA_004026585.1 Noctilio leporinus
GCACACCTATGTTCATAGCGGCACTATTTACAATAGCCAAGTGCTGGAAACAGCCTAAGTGCCCATCAGTGGATGATTGGATCAAAAAACTTTGGTACATTTACACAATGGAATTCTATATAGCAGAAAGAAAGAAGGAACTTGTACCCTTTACAACAACATGGATGGAACTGGAGAGTATTATGCTTAGTGAAATAAGGCAGTCAGTGAAGGACAAATATATGATCTCACCCATTACGGGACATAATGAGCAAAACTAACAACAAGCAAAACAGAACCAAGTATATGAATACAAGGAATAGGCCTTCAGTGGTCAGGGGGAACAGGGTTGGGGGAGGGGGGAGGCAGAGGCAAAGAAGGGGAGCAGCTTAGACAAGAACCTAGTATAAAGGAACCATGGACATGGACAACAGGTGGGATTGACTTTGGGGGGAATGGGTGGGTGGGGAGGGGGACAGAGGGGAGCAAAAAGGGGATGGATGTAATACAACAACAATAAAATTTAAAAAAAAAAGATACAGTCAGAAGCAAAGTATATAATAATGGAAATAAGCAATCTACAAAAAAATTAATAGAGTGTACGAAGCCAAGAATCAAATCAATGAGCTAGAACATAAGGAAGGAAAGGAAAAACAATTAGAACATATAAAGGACAATCCTTCATGAACTCCCACTTATGATGTTCTTTGTACATGAGCACCTGCCTTTAAATTATAAGGAGGCTCAGAGACCCTAATTCTTGATGTGGCACATTTTATAATTCTTGCAGTCTTATCACTATTGTGTAGTAAACATTTCTTATATCTTCCAAAAAAAGAATTGGTGAAAGAAAAGTGTTCCAACTGTAACTTTTGGTTCTTGACCTTTTGCCCTAGTGCTTCCTCCCTTGTTCCCATAATCTGCCTCTCTCCATATAAGTACACATGCGCACATTCTCTTTCTGGGTTACTAAGGGCCAGATAAAATAGGCTGGAAATTTAGCCCAGTTCCTGATTGGCTATAGCCTCATCCCACTCCCACTCTTCTTGCACCTCTGACCCCATTGTACTACAGTTAAAAGACACAAGATTAGGTGACTATCTAAATCACCTTTTTTATTAGCAACTTTATTGAGATATAATTAAATACCATAATGTTTATGTGTTTAAAGTGTGCAATTCAATGTAAACCATTTTTCCTTTAATGATCAAACGGTAGTACACATATACATATGTGTAATGTGGTAAGAGGGAAGAAGAATGTTTCTGTGATGTCACAGCTATTTCAACTCCGAAGTGGTTTTAAGCACTGGAATAGAGTGGACTAACAAATTTATCTTTTTTTTTTTTTTTTAACAAATTTATCTTTAAGGCAATGCATGCGATACAATTTCTTTGAGACTATAAACCTTTTCAGTTGTGCATTTGCAAACTACTTTTAGTGTTTAGGCCACACTCATTTGAATAATCCATTGTATATTTTATCAGACCATGGCAAATGAATTCAATGAAAGGAAGGCCTCTATTTCAGAACCTAATGCTACAATAGATTATACTTAGGGTGGAAGTAGAAAAATGTCTAAAGGAAGTTGCCATTGTAGTTACCAAGCAGGTTATATTGTTTGTATAATTTAATTTCCCATTAGAGAGAGAAAAGCACCCTTAAATCTTAGTTTTCTTTACCTACAGATGGATGGATATTTAATAATTGTCCCTACTTATCAGCTGTTTCTCAAGTTTTCCTCCTGAAGTGCCTCTGACACTGGAAAGGAGGGAAAACCCAGAAGGAGCTAAGAGGTGAACCCTGTAATTGGCTCTGCATCCTATAAAATTGAAGTCTCACTTTATTTTATGTGAATTTTTCATTCCATTAATCAGGCTTCATAAAGCCAGTTCTCTTTAAGGTATCAAACTATAAATTGTAAGAGTTAAACGCTGAGGATTTTCTTCATGTCTAAAACACATTGGTAGAATCTATTTTACATGATGGTGTTTTTGTTTTATTAATTTTTAAGATTGTATTCATTATTTTTAGAGAGAGGGTAAGGGAGGAGGGAAAGAAAGGGAGAGAAACATCGGTGTATGGTTGCCTTTCACCTGCCTCCAGCTACGGACCTGGCTGGAGACCTGGCTTGCAACCTGGGTATGTGCCCTGGCTGGGAATCGAACCGGTGACACTTGGGTTCACAGGCTGGTGCTCATTCCACTGGACCACACCTGCCAGGGTTGTTTTATTACCGAAATAAGAAAAATAAATAATGCAGATTGTCTCTAATTACAAAAATGTAAAAGTATTGTGTGTGGTTGTAAGGTTGCCTGCTGCCCCTTTATCAAATAGCCCGCCTTTATTTGGAATAAGGAGACAAAGTCAGTGTGAACATAATTAAATCAGTTTGTGTGGCCGATACTTTTGGGACAGACCTCATACTTCATTTCACTGAATCCTTTCCTAGGTTGCTCTCCAGAATGCTCTGTGGAACTGACATCAGCAAGGCACCAGGGCACCCTGTGTTCCCACTCTTACCTCCACTAAACCCGTCTGACTTCCGTGTTCTGACAAATCTGTTGAGTGAAAAATTGGAATTCTTTTTAATTTGCATTTCTCAGATTATCGATAAAAGTTGCACATCTATATACTTGTTTAGCCATTTGGATTTTTTTATTCTGCCAATTGCTCATTGATATCCCTGCCCTGTTTTCCCATTGAGTGTCCTAAGTTGTTCTTATTGATTCATAGGAATTTCTCATACATTCTGCATGAGGGGTTGACAAACTACAGCCTGCAGGCCAAATCCTGCTCACCACCTGTTTTTGTAAGTAAGGTTTTATTGGAACATGGTCACATTTGTTCATCTGTGTATTACCTGTGGCTGCTTTCATGCTACCACAGCAGAGTTGAGCAGTTGCGATGGAGAACATGTGGCCCGCAAAACCTAAAATACTAATTGTTTACAGAACAACCCATGTTCTAAATATCTACCTCTTGTCCACTTTAAATGTTGCAAGTAAACTTTCCCAGGCCATCTCCCATTTGTAAATTTTATTTATGAGGTCCTGTGTTGAACAAGGATATTTAGTTTGTTGTTGTTTTTAAAGATTTTATTCATTATTTTCAGAGAAGGGCAGGAAGGGAGGAAGAAAGGGAGAGAAGCATCAATGTATGGTTGCCTTTCACTTGCCTCCAGCAACGGACCTGGCTGGAGACCTGGCTTACAACCTGATTATGTTGCCCTGGCTGGGAATCGAACCAGTGACCTCTGGGTTCACAGGCTGGCGCCTTATCCATTGTGCCACCAGCCAGGGCCCTATTATTAATATTCTAATGTTATTTTAATGGCTGTATAATATTGCAGTATTAAATTTGCCTAATTTAATCACTATTTCAAGCTTTGCAATATTATTAACAAAGCTATAAGGAATATTGGTATAACTAAATTTTTTGCATATCTATGACTTTTTTGGATAATTCAAGAAACATTTGATAACCCTAAAAGAAAAATTGCTATACTGAAATGTGAACAAAGTTTTATCATATACGTATTGCCTCATTGCAGGCATTTTCTCTGGTAATTGAATATGCAAAAATGGCATCTTGTTTTAATTTGCATTTCTTTAATTAGAAAAATCATTGGACATTTTAAAAATGTATTGGCCATTGTTTTTCGTTTATCCTTTGCCCATTTTTCATGGGTGTGATTATTGTCTTACTGTTTTTTATCATATGCTCAGCACTACCATTTGATTTCTTATATGTGAATACATTAAAGCTTTATTTAAATATCCTTATCTTCGTGTTTTTATATATCATGGTCATGGTCTGTCAAAGTACCTTATGTACGCCTTTTATGACATTTTCTTAGGATTGTGTTAATTTTTTTTTAAGATTTTGTTTGTTTATTTTGTTTGAGGGAGAGAAACATCAATGTGTGAGAGATACATCTGATAAGTTGCCTCTAGCATGCCTCCAACTGATAACCTGGCCCGCAACCTATGCATGTGCCCCAACTGGGAATCAAACCAACATCAGTTTGCAGGTCGGTGCTTATTCCACTGAGCCACACTGGCCAGGGCTATTTATTTTTTTGTTTGTTTGTTTTAGAGAGAGGGGAAGGGAGGGAGAAAGGGAGAGGAATGTCAGTTGGTTGCCTCTCATTCGGCTCCAGCCTGAGCCCTGGCCCACAACCCAGGCATGTGCCCTGATCAGGGACTGACCTGGCGACCTTCCACTTTGCAAGAGGACGCCCAACATATAGCCAGCCACACCAGTCAAGGCTGGTGATATGTTTTGAAAGTCTTCTCAAGATTTTAAATATTCACAAAAAATTTTGTGATAATTTTATTTAATGTTTTTGAAACATTCAAATCTTTACATGCAAGGTATTTTTATGTTCATGCATATTAAGGATACAACCTTGTATTTTGTTATCCCCAAATGATTAATCCAGTCATGATATTTTATACCAGCCAGGAAAGGGCATAAATTTACATTCTTTGGAGAGAACAGATATTATTCGTGAACTTTCATTTGATAAATCATCATTATTTGTGTGAGGCACCTATCATTTTACTTTTTCAATTCAGTAACAATGAATTGAGAATATATCATGTGCTTAAATTTAATAGTTCTTAAAATTATTTTTTCTTTTAAGTGTTTTTATTTTTGTTGAAATAGTTTCTCATTCTTAAACAGTGCCGATTAGCAATCTGGATATTCTTAATGTATATCAATATCTATAGTTACTGTTTTCAGCAGCTTCCTAATTAAAGTATCTTTATGCTGGTTAGGTTTTCAAGCTTTAATTTTTCTCTATGTATTGTTTAATATTAGTTTTTAAAGGTTATAAAAAGTGTCTTTGCCCTGGCTGGTGGCACAATGGATAAGGCACCGGCCTGCAAACCCAAAGGTCACTGGTTCGATTCCCAGCCAGGGCACATAACCAGGTTGCAAGCCAGGTCTCCAGCTAGGTCCATGCCTGGAGGCAGGTAAAAGGCAACCATACATCGACGTCTCTCTCCCTCTCTGCCTCTCTTCCTTCCCCTCTCTCTGAAAATAATAAATCTTTTAAAACAAAAGTGTCTTTGGAATATATATCCTGATTTTAAAGTATCTTCATCTATTTTCATTATATAATGATTGAGTATGGAACACTATATTCCTTGATTGCTTGTTTAAATATGTGCATTTTTACTCATAATTTAAAATCATAAAAAATAAGAGGTAATGAGGATACTATGAATTTGTATTTTATTTATAAAATTTTAACTTTTTCTATTCATAATAAATGATTAGTTTCAAAGAAGTTGGTTGAGGCCCTGGCTGTTAGCACAGTGGATAAGGTGCTGGCCTGCGAACCCAAAGGTCGCAGGTTCAATTCCCTAGCCAGGGCACATAACAAGGTTGCAAACCAGGTCTCCAGCCAGGTCTGTGGCTGGAGGCAGGTGAAAGGCAACCCTACATTAATGTCTCTCTCCCTCTCTGCCTCTCTGCCTCTCTCCCTCTCCCTTCCCCTCTTTCTGCAAATAATGAAATAAAATCTTAAAAAAAAAAAAAAAAAAAAAGTTGGTTGAGTGTGCTTTTTCCCCAATTTAAAATGCTTTTCTTCTGCGATCATTATAGTTGGTTTTAAAACGTGCTAAATTCTGGACTATTACTTTAATAAATAACTACACTGCTGTAAGAGATGCTGATTGGGTTTAAAAATTTTTATTTTCTTGCTCATCCCTATTCTATAGTCACTGGATCTGATACCTACAGTCTGTCTTTTTTAAGTATTTTATTGTTTATGCTATTACAGTCATCCCAATTTTCCCCCTTTGTTCCTCTCCACCTAGCCCACCCCCAACTCCCACAGTCAATCACAGTTAATGTCCATGGGCCATGCAAATATGTTTTGATGTCCCTAAAAAAATGTCTAGTTCCTAATAGTACCCAATGAGCTCTTTTCTGGATGGATATGGGCCACTTGAAGGTAACAAATGATCCCTTCTTATATTTGTACATCCCAATTTCACCCCTGTTCTCAGCAGCTGGAGACCAGGAGGTGCATGAGCATGATTGTTCTTGTACTATTATAATAGAAGCCAGGTGTAACTTAAGTTGCTGCAGGTTACAAACATGGGAAGCATGTGAGTTTCAGGCATGTAGAAATAGCTCTCCACTCACTGTAAAAAAAGAAGATGCAGTATTGTTTTTAGAGAAAAAAGGGCCTTTTATTGAGAGTTTGATAAGTTTTTTCCTCCTCTGAGAAAAATAGAAGTGATTCATCATGTTATGGTAAGAACGAACTTTTCAGATGATTGGTCATCAATCTTTGGTGTCATCTGCATTGGAAATGCATGTGCCTTGTGCTATATTTGATTATTATAGAATTCATGTAAACATTAAAAAAGAAACTGAACAAGAAATATTTGGGCTCCAGATTTTAGCTCCACCCCCCACCATGACCTTCTAAGTCACGCTCTAGCATGCTCAGGCCTTCCACCTCTAGGAAGTGGCGGAGCTTCAAGGGTACACCTGACCTTGGAGGCCAGCAGGGTGTGTGGCCAGGTCAGCAGCAGCCCCAGGCAACTCAAAGGCCTGTCTCTGTGCGTGGCAAGAGCTGCTGCACCACATGCCACGGGTACCATTCCTGAAGCAGAATAGTCCAGGAAGGCCTGAAGAGAAAGGCTCTGTTTCAACTGGCCTAAGTGGACTTTAAGCAAGGGCACCCAGAAAAGATGCCACCTGAGCAACTCACCCAAGTG
Organism: Noctilio leporinus; assembly: GCA_004026585.1. Classification (NCBI taxonomy): domain Eukaryota; kingdom Metazoa; phylum Chordata; class Mammalia; order Chiroptera; family Noctilionidae; genus Noctilio; species Noctilio leporinus. The sequence continues at coordinate 6,723 of PVIW01011143.1, forward strand.
GGAGCCAGGACCTCCAACAGGCTGCTTGCTTCCTGATGCAGGGAGCGATGGTGTGAAATCACTGGGTGCAACCTAAGAAGAGGCATTGTTGCACATACGAAGTGATTTCTCGCAGTTTGTCTGCAAAAATACCATTGGGACATCTTTCTGAACAGTGCAGCTCTATGGAGGTAAAGCAACACACGGGGTTTCAGAAGATTTCCCTTACCAAAGGGACATCAAACTGGCTTTGACTTTAGCAACCTACTTATAACCTCAACCTGCTTGTGGTTGTTTTATGTAGTATAAAATACTCCCCACACTGCATTCCTGAAGCCCATTTTAAATGTTCAAATCAAACCAGGAAATAGAGCGAAGAGGCAGCTATTTAGAATGCTCTTAGAAAGTTGGTAACATCACAGGTTTTTAGACTGAGAAGCATTCTCCTAAAATGTGAGTTGGCATACACCTTTGGCTGCTTACGCAAAAGTTCCCCTCTCTTCCCTTCTAGCAAGGTCCGCTCCACGTAACGGAGGCTGAAAATGCCAGATACTGTCTCCCCCACCCTCCTTTGCAGGTAAGGCTGGCCGCGTGCCCAGGTCTGGTCAATGAGCCTTTCAGCAGCGCTCCTTCTGGAGGTTTCTTCTAGAGAGATTTTCCATCCTGATTGAAAGCAAGCTATTCAAAAAATTTCTTGCCCATCTCTTCCTTCCTGTCCTTTCATAGGCCCTGGGAGCTGTGGAGGCCTTGCTGCCACATAGAAAGATGGAAAGAGCGCAGCTTACCGTAACACACGTTAGCTTGGGGTGATCCTCTCAACTTCTTTGTTAGGTAAGATCATATAATGCCCTCTTGAGTTTATTTTTAAAGGCTTTATTTATTTTTAGAAAGAGGGAGAGGAACACCATCAATGTGTGGTTGCCTCACGTGTGCCCCCAACTGGGGACCTGGCCCACAACCCAGGCATGTGCCCTGACTGGGAATCGAGCCAGTGACCCTTTAGTTCACAGGCCAGCACTTAAATCCACTGAGCCACACCAGCCAGGGCTAATTCCCTGTTTTTAATTGGATATTCTTATTCACAGCTGGAAGCATCTTGACTGACCTAAGGTTTGTTTTTTTTTTGTTTGTTTGTTTGTTTTTTTTAGAGAGGGGAAAGGAGAGAGGCAGAGAGGGAGAGAGACATCAATATATGGTTGCCTTTCACCTGCCTCCAGCTAAGGACCTGGCTAGAGACCTGGCTTGCAACCTGGTTATGTGCCCTGGCTGGGAATTGAACTAGCGACCTTAGGGTTCACAGGCTGGTGCCTTATCCACTGTGCCACCAGCCAGGGCATGAGATTTTAAATATGGTAAAAAAACAAAAAAAACAAAACAAAAAACCTTATGCCAAATATTTACTAATTTTCCCTCAACTATGGGGGTGGGGGGACATGTTACTGAGCATATAAGCATATGGGAAAATCCTTATAACACTGGAATAAGTTAAAACTCCCAGGGTTGCCCTAGCCATGTTCCAGTATCGCAGTCTTTGAAAGAGTTATTCCTCATATAAGAAGAAAGACACACTACAGCAGTGAAGATGGATATCAGGGAAAAAATTGGCCATATTTATTGACATGATTATTAGAATACAATCCAAAAGTAATTGGCTTAAATTTTAAAGGCAAAGATGAAAATGCCGAGCTTCATTAGTCAAGGTTTTCTATAAGGATTCTTATTTAAATGTGGCATTTGTTCTGATTTTAATGAGGGTTTTTAATTGTCCTGTTTGAAATGCCACATTAAAGTAGAATTCGTAAGCAACGCAGCTTTGAAATTGTTTCCTGTAATTACCTAGGAAACCCAGATCTCGGATCTCGTGTTTTACTTAACGACACAGAAAAGCCTATTAGTGGCAATAAAATATAGTTATTCACAGGTAACTACATAATGAGCAGATCAATTTTGCTAAAAAACTATCATCATTAAAAATTTAGATTTACTGTGATCTGTCTGGAACTCACACATTTGGCTCGGAGACTTGGAACACTACTCTTAGCAATTTTCCATCCTACTTTCCCATTTATTTGCTAAGTCACTTTTTCTCAAAGTGTTACACTTTTATTGGAAAATGAAATTAATATGACAGTATCTGTTAAAAGATGTCAGTATCCAAGTGCTCCATATTTTCCATCTGTTTTTCATTTGGGCGTAACCAGAGCTTATTTAATAGAATTAAACGTAACGTATGTACCACACCAGTGGTTCTCAAATGGGATGACTGTGTTCCCCCTGGGGACATCTGGCATCTGGCAATGTCTGGAGATACTTTTAACTGTCACAACAGGGGAGAGGGTAGGTTGCCACTGGCATCTAATAAGTAGCAACCAAGAATGCTGCTAATCATCCCACAATGCACAGGACAGCCTCCCAAAACAAAGAATGATCCTTTGAGAAGTATTGATAGTGCCAGAGTGGAGAAACTGGTCTACACCAAGCACCTTATTATTTAAAATATAACCCAAACTGGTTCTTTGTTTGTTAGAATTCATAGGAAGGAAATAATAGGTCGTTATCATTTTAAAGTCATGTGAACAGTTAGTTTCTCAGGATAGCATTGATTCTTAGAAACTGCAGAATATTAGGCCGAAGTCTAGGTTGTATGTATTGTTTGTTTTGTATTAGAAATTCTTTCATTTGATGTCATAGTATTTTTCTTTCATGCAAAAGTAGAACTTAAAGGGAGCCTTCCTTCCTGGAACTCTGTCTTTTTAAAAAAAGTTGTTTGCCTGGTCTGTCTGGAGGTGAAGGGGTTCAGAACATGCCTCTCCAACATGTACCACTGTGACACGTGTATTATATCTGAAGGGAATTGAGACCCTTTGGGCGCAAGAGAAACTTTTACCTCTCCCTTAAGTAATTTAAACTGGACCCAGACCTGTGTAGCTCAGTTGAGTGCTGTTCCACAAAGCGAAAGCTTGCAGGCTTGATTCCCAGCCAGGGCACATGCCTGGGTTGCAGGCTTGGTCCCCCGGCAAAAAAACGGATAGATGTTTTTCTCCCTTCCTTCCCCTTTCTCTAAAAACAAATAAAATCGTTTAAAATAACATTTTTAATTGGGACTTTACCCATAGTAAATATTGTCATCAGAAATAACTTTTTATGACCGATCCATAGAGTAGGGTAAACTTTTAATTACTGAACACACAGTTTTATCATACTGATAACAACTTTCCTCCCTTTGGAAGCACTCAGGCACCCTACCTCATCCTTAGCTCACAATGTCATATATTCCTCATTTTCCCTTTCTGTCTCTGAATCTTGTGTATGTGGGGTTCCCCTATCTGTATATATGTAATTAAATTTGGTAATTTAATTTCATGTCTATTTAATTTTTAGGCAAGCCAGAAGAACCTAAAAAGGTAGAGGAAAATTTGTTCCTACCCCAGTGGTGAATCTGAACTTTACTAACATTGCAAAGAGTTCTTCCAAAGGTGTGGACTATAGATGTGAGTTTGGTATAGATTATAAGGCTATAAGAAAGTCACTTTAAAAACATTGTTGTGCCTCAATATTTTCATTTGTAGAATAGACATCCTGCTCATAGAGATAATGTCAAAACATTTCACTTGGAAAGAAAGTCACCATCCAAATCCCAGACACAGAGTAAAGAACACCATGTTTATGTTAACCTTTTTCTTATTTGTAATTTAAATGCTTTCTTTTTAATTGAGAGTTGGCAACCCTTTTTTTATGTCTTTGAAAGTTTGACTTGGAACACAGAAGGAAATTTAAAGATCTCTAAGGAAGATTCTTCTGCAGTCCGTGAGACTTCTAATACAGCCTATAATTTGTCATGATAAGGCGTGGCACATTACAATGTAGATTGAAATAACTAGTTTGAAAAGTAGTTTAGTAGTTGATCTAACCTCAGAAATGCCCATGGTCATTGTAGCTGTAATTTCTGGGAATTAATCCTAAAGTAATCATCCTAAATATATATGAAGCTTTCTACAAAGAGGTGTTCTCAAAAGTATATTACCCCATTGAATAACTGGAAACTACCTTACTGTCCAACAAACAAAATAATGGAATGAATAAATTAAACTGACTAACTTGACTCAGCTTTGTGTCCACTTAGAGCCATTAAAAATTGTTTTTATAGAACACATGATAACATGGGAAAGTATTTTTTGTTAAAAAACAAAACAGACTATGAAATGTTGTTCACTGCCTGATTATAATAGCATAAGGAAAGAAATCAAGCAAAATCCTGTAAGTTGGTATAATCAAAGCTATTGACCAAGAAATTCCACTAGAAGGAAATTAATCACCATGCAGAAAAAGTAGGAACCGCCTTAATGAATTTTAGTAAAAAAAAAGTGGAAACAACTCAAATGTCCAACAACTCAAAATATAGGGAATTAGTGAAATTAATTCTGCTCCACTCTTGTGAGCAGCTTTTGTAGCCAGTTGCCTTCTCTGCAGTTTACCACTCACCAGAGTACACCCTCTACTGGAGGGGCAAAGAATCCCCATCAGTATAGGCCTAGTACCTTGTCACCCAGTGAAATTAGCCATTATCAGAAGTCCACTGAGCTTCTGATTTATAAACTTCCCCCACCCACAGCATCTGGTGCAAGAAATTGCTCAGGACTTCAAAACAAATCTAAGCACCCCGGCTGGTATGGCTCAGTGGATTGAGCTCTGGCCTGTGAACCAAAGGGTCGCTGGTTCGATTCCCAGTCAGGGCACGTGCCTGGGTTGAGGGCCAGGTCTCTGGTAGAGGGTGCTCAAGAGGCAGCCATACAATGAAGGTTCTCTCCCTCTCTTTCTCCCTCCTTTCCCCTCTCTCTAAACATAAATTTTAAAAATCTTTCAAAACAAAACAAAACAAAAAAACAGATCTGAGCTTCTAGAAAGCAGCTATTAGTACTTTTCAGGGGCAAGTGAGGCCCACCTGGTTGGCCTTTTTGAAGAAACCAGCCTGTGTGCTGTCCATGCAAAATATGTAACAATGACAACATCCAGCTAACATGCCACCTATGTGGAGAGCATGCTTTATGTCCCTGCATTCGTATTGAAAGTTGTGTGTGAGTTTTTGAAAATATACTGTAAATATAGTATAAATGGATTGTTAGTCCAGCCAGAAGAACTGAGAAGGTTGGAAGAAGAAAAATTATGTTTCCTCCTCATCAGCTCATCTGCACCTATAGAAATTCCTTTCTTAAGTTAACCCCCATGAAAAGCCCTACCTTCTATTCCCCTTTTTTTTCTCATAAATATCCCTCACCTTTTCTTCCTAATTGAAATGCTATTTGAGTTTTTGTCTCGATCAGTTCTTCCAGGATAGTTATTTTTTGGATCTCAAATAAACAATTGATGCCTCTCACCTCGATGTTTTTATTTTTAGGTTAAAACCTAAGTGTCATTACTTTTGTTTTGCTATGAAAAAAAAAATCCACATACAAAGAGCTGAGCCATTAGAAGAAAGCACCATGCAGTGTCATCTTTAGAAGAAATATCTTGGGTGAGTAATTTCCCTTCATTAAAACATCTCTGTCAGATAGGATAGGCAAAATTCTGATGTAACAAACAACCCAAAAGAATATGATATAGTCCCCATTCATGCTACATACATGTCCATCACAAATCATCTGGGAGCTCGGCTTCTTATAGTGACCTAGAAGCCACCATTTGAAGCTTTGCCAGTTGCCACATCGAAGGGACAAAGAGCTCTGGAAAGTCACACATCCGAAGCACAATGCTCCACAAAGTCACATGGTCCTGATCCAACGCAAAGGGGACCCGGAAGTAGGTAGAGCAGGTTATATTTGGTGAGTGGCATCTGAAGTACAGTAAGCAAATATGGAAAAGGCTCTGAGGAGACCTCTGCGTGGTTTACTTCTGGTACCTGCTACTGGACTCCCTAGCCAACGGGATCTTGTTGGATACAAGCATTGCAGAAAGCCCACAGATGTGTCAGGTTTCGGAGACCAGAAATCACAGGAGACAGGACGATGCTCTCCGTGAAATCAAAAAGTAACAATGCATTTGTTGCTTGCATCTGGCAAAAAGAGGATAGAGGAGCCTGCAGTACATTATTATCTGGCGCCCTTTCAGATTTACTCACACTATACTCAGCCGGGCTACAAATTAGCTTGCCTATTTGCCTTAAGTCTACTGTCCTTTGCCTGACAAGCTCCCATCTCCTAGGTAGAAGTGGGGGGTGGGGACAAGATCAAATCCAACTTATGAACCTCAAATTCATTCCATTCTTTAAAATATCTTTGTACTTAAAACAGCTTCTACTTGTGTGACTCTGTGAAGTGCCCAACAGGTAAGAGTTGTGCACCTCCCTCTAGTGTCTGAGGGAGGGGTGTGGTTTAAAGATTTCCTAGTAACCAGGGGGGGATGGTAATCTTCCCAAAGAAGCGCAGGATCCAGGCTTGCCCCCAACTTTCCCCTGTTTCCCCAGCTCTTAGCTGACATATTCCCTGCCCTAGTACTTTGACCTGGAAGGAGGAGATCTGGACAATTGTGCCTTGAGACCTCCCTCCCACACTCCATTCCCCTTTCTCTTCCCTACAGCTGAGTCCAGAAGTGGGGAGGGGGGCGCCATTTTCCCCTCTTTTCTTTACAGCCTGGGGGCCTCTTTCTATTCTGTACACCGGACCTATGCACTAAAAAGAAAGCTTTGTTATTTAGAAATCCCTTTCTCCAAAAATAGCCTGGGCTTTATGTACTTACTTAAAAAGAGGTCAAGAAAATCAACTTGGACTGATGAATGGCCCTTCCTCCCTGGTACCACCTGCCTGTCCTTTCTTTCCTGGGACAATAAGCTTGATGACTCTGTCAGAAGGCTACCAGGAAATAGGATTTAAAGGGGAGAATCAAAATGCATTGGTTTAATTCGAAAAAATGTGTTCCCCAGAGAGGTGAAATTGGATGAACTAAAGTAATGAGATTCATTTGCTTTGGCAGCTTGTGAGATCCATGTCTTCTCTTCGTAGGGACACAGTGCAATTTTCACAACACAACCCTAATAAAAATATGCATTGAATACATGTAGCGGGTTTTATGCGTTAATGAGAGTACCAGCAGGATGGTATGTAAATGTGGTACAAAGGAGAATTCAAAAATTGGAAACTTGTGTTCAAACTGGAAAAACATCCTGAAATAAGTTTGCTAACTTAGAAGCAAATCAGGGCAAAGAAAGAAAAATCCTATAACCTTTGGTGTTATCACGTCCCTTGCACGGATCTCCACTGCACAAAAATCTACAAGTCAACATGTCTAAGCCTTAATCAAACAACACAGCATTCCCCCAGAAAGCTGAATAATCCTTGGGGCGGGCCTGCTAGATAGAGGCCTTTAAAGAAAGCTTAGTTCAACGCTGAAAGGACAAGTAGTCATCCTTTGGCCTTGTCTTCAGGTGTCAGGTAATTTTTCTTAACTTAGTCAAACATTGCATGTATCTTACCCACCTTAACAGACCTAAAGCCAAGAGCCTAGGGAAATAAAAGAGGGGAGTGTAAGCAAATCCAGCTTTCTGGCTTCGAATAGGTATCTTTAAAAACCTAGGATTGAAAAAAAGAAAAAAAAAAACAAAAAAACACCTAAGATTGGGCAGTAGCATGCTCTCTCTCTTCTTTTTCTTTCTTCTTCTTCCTCTCTCTCTCTCTCTCTCTCTCTCTCTCAGACATGCGGAGGGCCTTCCCTGTATGAACATGCTGAGGGGCTCCCCCAGAATGGCATGCAGAGAGACATGCGCTTTCTCTCTGCTCCCCCTGATGGACCCACAGACAGACACGCAGCCTGAGAACTCACCTGGTTTGAGAAGGGGGGGAGCAAGGAGGGAAATGGAGACATGCAGCTTGTACAGAGATAGGGAGTTTCCTGCGGTATAAGAGTTGGGGAGTGTGCGCAAGATCCCCCCTAATTGGGTACAGCAGTTGCTGGGAACTTTGAATTTATAGCTGGAATGCTAAGTTGTGAACTCTTGTTTCTGAAAGGTGGTATCTTTTGCTTGTCTGTTTTAAAGTTAGCCTAAGCAGGCAGGACAGTATATGTTGGGTGCTTTTAAAGGGAGTGGGATTTAACAGCATCATTGCACCTTTAATATAATTTGTATAGCCCTCAAATAAACAAATTACCTTTCTTTTTCAACAAACAAAACCTAAGATTGTGCCCTGGCTGGTGTTGCTCAGTGGACTGAGTGCTGGCCTGTGAACCCAAAGGTCACTGGTTCAATTCTCAGTCAGGGCACATAGCCTGGGTTGTGGGCCAGATCTCTGGTTTCCAGCCTGCAAGAGGCAACCACACACAGATGTTTCTCTCCCTCTCTTTCCTCCCTCCCTTCCCTTCTCTCCAAAGATAAATAAATAAAATACTTAAAAAAAAAAACTAAAATTGTGATGTTGTGAACCTACAGATTTTACACATATTTTATTACAAATTACCCAGTCCTTAGAATTATAATCTAGATAGATTTAATTAGGCTAAATGATTCCATTACTAAAGCAAATTAATCTGCTTACATGAAACCATAAAGGTATGAAATAATTATTGTTCAATCGTCATAGGTTATGTAGGTTACCACAGCCCATGAAATGTAGACTAGCCTATTAGGTTACTGAAGTGACAAACATTATTTCATTGATAAGGCAGATTCAGAGTTGGCTTAAGTGTAAGATATTTGGCACAGTTTATGTGTAAACCACTCTCCAACTGATAGTAGTTTCCAAAAAAGATCAGATTTTTAAAAAATCTCATAACTCATTTGTAATACCATCCTCCCTATTCAGGTGGTTTTTGAAGTATCCTCTTGGTTAAAGAGAAATGAAACAAAATGAATATTATAAAGAAACAAAGCCTGCTCTGACAAGCAGTTTCCCCATGGAATTTCATTTTCTGTGTAGAGAGTAAGATCATCTGATTAAAAAGCTCAAATTTTCGGAACCTTTCTATTGAAGTCTCTGCCGTGTAACATGAGCATGTTCCCATACTAAGGTTATTCAGCTGTGGAAAACACCAGAACTCACACAAATCTTTTCCTTTAACAGTTGAAGAAATCTAAGACACTGCACATGGGTGCAGCATAAGAAATCTAAAGGTGTTGCTCACAGACTGCTTGGCTATGCTATTTTTTTTTTTTTTCTTTTCTTTTTTTCCTGCAAGAAAGCAAAGACAAGCATTTGGGAAAACACTGTAACTCAAAAGCATGACCAAAGCTAAGAAATTTAAGTAACCGTGTCACAGAAACATGGGAACATAGATTCTGTTGGCTAATCCAAATAGATAATTAATCATGTTCCTGACAGTGTGGAATGCAGATTAGCCAGCTATTTGCAGGGACTTTAGCAGGCAGGCTGAGTTTCTTGAATGCTGGCAGCTGGAATGGCTTGAGTAGTTTTTTGTTTTTTTTTTTAAAGATTTTATTTATTTATTTTTAGAGATAGGGGAAGAGAGGGAGAAAGAAAGGGAAGGAAAGAGCAATGTGTGAAAGAAACATTTTTGCCAAATAATAATATTGGGGAAAACCTTACTACTTATAATTACCAACACTTTATAAAAGATACAGCTTCATAGAGTGTGGGGTTTTTGGGTTTTGTTGTTTTGTTTTGTTTTATTTTTGAGATTAGTTCATACTTGGATTTACCACTGGGTTTGGAGTCAAGTTATCTTTGAGGAACCTAACTTCTTTATCAAAGCTTTCATTAGCGACTGGCAGGCACATGAAGTACCTGCCATCCATGACTGATCACAATGAGGGCTACACCTGAGACAGGTGAATGTAACAGGATTAGACTTTGGCTTTTGAGATTTTTTGTTAGGATCACCTTGTCTGAAGGGGGGTGTTTTTCAAGTGGAGAGGAGATAGGACGTTTAAACATTGACCAAATTCTGACTGAGGTGTATGTTTTGCTTCTTCCTGTCCTACCTGAACTTTCAACAAGAATCAAATCAAAATTCCTTTAATATCTGTTGCTAGGAGTTCTGGGCTACAGGCATTAGGGGAAAACTTCTCAAGCTTAAGTCTTCATAATCATAGGCTGAGAAACTATTAAAGGTGCATATTTCTGGGTTTTAGTGCCACGGGTTCTGAATGAAGTCTGAGATGGCAGCCCTGGAATCTCAGTTTTTAACAGGCATGACATGTGAGTTTTGATGCACAGGGGTGGCCCATGAACCTAATCTTCTAAGACATTGTTCTAGGAACTACAGAGAAGTAACACTTTCAATTTTAGAAATAGCACAGTAGCTAATTCAGATCAACCTCTGTGCTGAACATCATAATGTATTCAATATCTTTCTAATACAGCAGAGAATGGAAATCCAGAGAGGATGGGCCTGGCACTCTGGACCATTTTTGTCTTGGAGTCATTAGCTAATCCCGACGAGAAAATTGACTGGGTGGGCTGTCTTTTTAGCAACCTTATGGAATTAGGGGGACAAGAGTCACATCAGGACCTGACAAGGGTGGGGACCTGGTAAAGCATTCCTCATTCCATATGCACACATCTGTTAGGAGGAAGGGTGAGCTGGAAATGGCTCCTTTAGAAAGTTTCACAAGTTGAACTTGGACTACGGTGGTTCTGGAAAAAGCAAAAGAACATTTCTTTAGAGGAAGATTGCATCAACCTGGGCATTGATTTATTTCTACAAATAATTTTCATATCTAATATCCAGCATACAATCAAAGATAGCCAAGCCTTAATAGGAGACAGGCAACTATGAGCAAGAACCACTAAGAAAAATAAACAGCAAAACACTCAAAGAGACTCCAGATATTGGGTAACTCTCCCTTGAAGGTAGATGTGGCCATATGACCAAGTCTGGATCAATGCGATGTGAGTAGAATTGATGTGTAATTATCTCCCTAAAGATGAAGCTGCTTGCCTTCATTATTCCCCACACCAACTGAGAAAGGGTAATAATTGGAACAATTCCTTGGACCGTAATAGGGATGCTGAAATGGCAGAGATGTTATCAGCTAAGGTTCCTATATGTCCTCATGGAGCAGAGCTGCCCTGTAGCTGCTAGGCTATTATGAGAGAGAGAGAGAGAGAGAGAGAGAGAGAGAGGGAGGGAGGGAGGGAGAGAGGAAGGAAGGAAAGGGGAGGGAAAGGAAAGGGAAGGGAGGGAGGAAGAAGGAAGGGAAAAAGAAAGGAGAGAAACTCCTATCCTATATAAGCTATTGTACTTTGGGGTGTCTTTTCAACAACAATTTTGCCTGTACCTAACTAATGCATAGATGTGTGATGGAGCAACATAAACGTCAGCTGGAAAGGCAGGAATGACAAGGAAGCCAATGTTGCAAGCCTTCCTGACAAGGTCAGGAGTCAGGATGAGGGGCCAGGTGGGTGGATGGCCATGCCATTGGTGACGGGAAAGCTTATGAAATGGCTTCAGTTACCTCGTGTGATGCTCATAGTTCAGCCTCTCCCAGCATACGTTTCTCCACAGTGCCATGCCCGTGTTTCCAAGGGCTGGCCAGGGTTTCTCTCCGGAGGGCATAGGCACCTCAAACTCAACATTCCAAAACAGCTCTCTTCCCCCAAGGAGCCATTTCTTTTTCTTGTATTTCCTGTTCTAATTAATACCTGCACATGCTTCATTATCACTCTTCACCCAGTTGTCCTCGCTGGAAGCTAGAGTCCCCACTGAGTCCTTTGTAAGCACACCCCATTTGTCATAAGGAGTGCCTCCTGCCATTCCTTGCATTCATTTCTCCATTCCCCTCTGCACCTGTATCAAACCCCTCAGCGCTGTGAGCCCTGAGCACACTGGGCCCTGGAAGTGCAGTCTCCCTGGAATGCTCTTGTCCTCTCCTCACTGAATGAACTTGTACTCAGCCTTCAAACCCTTTCCAATGGGAAAATTTTCCCAGAACCTTCTAGCTTAAGTGGCTTAGTTATTCCCACTTCAATATCTGATGAATGAAAGGACTAAGAACCAAATCCCTAAGAACACACCCAGCAGAAGAGCAGAAAATTTAAGAAGTGTAGAATTTTCCGATGAGGGAACTTATCGATTTTAATAATCATCTAAATGTGTTTATAGATGAGGTTCAGAGGCGTTAAATGACTTTCCCAGGATTAGACAGGAAAACTGGAGTAACGCATGGGTTTTCTTGGTCCATTTCTGGTGCTTTTTCCTAGATTTTTCTGTGAACGAACTGAAGAATAATTTCCAGAGAAAGGTTTGTTTGAAAGGTTGAGTTGAAAGGTTTGGCTATTTCAGCTTGTAGACTAGATGGCGTCACTTTGAGGCTGATGAGGGGTGATCAAAATGTCAGTGTAACCTTCTGGCAGAGATAATCATCTAAATTGTGAGCTGTTTTCCAAGAGGAATGGAAAGAAATCTTGTGTACATACCAATGCGGGCATTGAAAACCCAAGACTGTTCAGTCCAAGGGCTCAAAATGTTTTGTGTTTTTCCCCAAGGGCCTTAGGGGACCTTTCAATTTGGCTTTTCAAAATAATGTTTTTGGATGCATAAAACATCATATATATCAGAATACAAAGGAGGCCAATTACATTAAAAATATGGTTATCAAGGTATCAAAGATTATAAATGTGTGATATAGGTACTTATTTAATCTATTAAACAACAAGATCTAGCAGCAGTCTAGTAACTACCATTTTTAAGTGGCAAGAGTGTAAATGACCTTTCAAGATATCTACAACTGTCCGGTGATACAAAAGTATTTGTGATTTCTATCAGTGACAAGGCACAGGTCCTGCTAACCTGACAGTGGTTTTAATACGTATATTTGCAGTTGAAGGAAACATTTCTGTTAGAGATAAGTGAAAATGAAGAGGAAATATTTTCAAGTTCACTGATCTTCTGAACCCCAGGTTGAGAATCCCTGGGTTAATTCAATCTCTTTATTTTAAAAAGTGAGGAATCTCCTGGCTGGTGGCACAGTGGATAAGGCACTAGCCTGCAAACCCAAAGGTCACTGGTTCGATTCCCCAGCCAGGGCACATAACCAGGTTGCAGGCCAGGTCTCCAGCCAGGTCTGTAGCTGGAGGCAGGTGAAAGGCAACCATACACTGATGTCTCTCACCCTCTCTGCCTCTCTCCCTTCCCCTCTCTCTAAAAATAATAAATAAAATCTTTTTTTAAATGTACATTTTGCCCTGACTGGTGTGGCTCAGTGGGTTGGGCATTGTCCCACAAACTGAAAGGTCACAGGTTTGATTCCTAGTCAGGGGGCATGCCTGGGTTGCAGGCCAGGTCCCTAGTTGGTGGTGTGAGAGAGGCAACCAGTGGTGCACCAATGTTTCTGTTCCTTTCTTTCTCCCTGCCCTCCCCATCTCTGAAAATATAGAAATAAAATCTTTTTTTTAATGTACATTTTATAGGATCTAAAGTCAGGCTCTAAAGTATTTATTAAACTAAATAATTGATTAAGTATAGCAAAACAATTTACTGAATTCATGTTTCTACCATTAGTTCATGATGCTTCCTTGGTCATGTATTAGATTATTAAATATAATAGTATGTACTTCTTGAGTCTATAATTCTTTAGTTCTTGTGCCTGTCCATTCATGTACTATACTGAGACTCATCTAATTACATATCTGAAATTTGGGTCATTTGAATAATAACAAAATAATTTATACATATATATATATACATACATACATACATACATACATATACATATAGTCTCTGAAAATGCCCTATTAAAGAACAGAATGCCCGGCCTTGAATTGAACTGATACTGTCCTAGAGGTCCCGGGCATTTGAATCTTTTGAACAATTTTGAGCATGACCCACAAGAAATTGATTTTTTCATTGGAACTCATCATATGCATGCATACATGTAGATATTATTCAAACAAAAAGTTCTCCAAACAGACTTCTCTTGATAAGTGACGGGGCCCATGGATATTTTTTCTTGTTCTATGCCGTTCCATTCCATTCGAAGAAATACTAGACAGCTATCTGCTATTTATGACCAAGGACTGATTTACAATCCATAGTTCGATAGGCACTGGGCTGGATGTACTCTGAGAACTCTCAGATTCTAAGATTCTATGATATATTTGGGGATCATATAAATAACTACAGTATTTGAGAGGGAAAATATTTTCAGGAAAGGTCTTTTATTTTTATCTCCAGTTCTTTATTTTGAAAAATTTCAAAACTACAGAAAAGTTGAAAGAATAGTACATGAAAAGCTCTATACCATTCACCAAGATTGACAATTATTTTACAATTGCTTCTGTCTCTCCAAACATAAACACACACACACACACACACACACACACACACATACACGTATTAGAGTTTATTCTTATTACATTTCCTGAACTGTTTGAAAACAAATTGCAGACATTATGCTGCTCTATCTTGAACTACGATACTTCAGCTTATATCTCTTGAGAATAGGGATATTCTCCTTCAAAGTCACCTTATCCAAGAAATTTAACATTAATGCGGCAACATTATCTAGTGTACAGATTTCCCCAGTTGGCCTCCAGATGCCCTTTATAATATTTTCCTCCAACCTGGAATCTAATCAAGGACCATGCAGTGACTCTTCTATATGAAACTAAATAAGAAACACTCACCTGAGGCCAGTCAACTCTCAAAACAACAATAGTGTGTGTGTGTGTGTACAAGATTTCAGACTTAGAGAAAAGTTGCAGGAATAGCATAATGAAACCCCAGATTCATCCAGAGTCCCCAAATATTAATACAATACTTTATTATATTTCTTTTATTCCTCTTTGAATCTATGTCATTATGTGTCTCTATCTGTATCTCTCTCCCTTGTTTTTTTCTTACCTGTTTGAGAGCTACCCAAACTTTCACCTACTCATTTTAGCACACGTTGATGATAACTTGTCTGAATCATTATTACTGATAGTGACCAAAGGGTGATTTTTGTATTTTCATGATTTCATCTGCATTTATTATTGACTTTCACTGTAAGGAAGACCTTTTTCTTTTTATTTATTGACTTGTTTGTTCATGTAAGTGTAGATTCATGTATACTTACTTTATTCAATACATTATAACCTCTCATGTTATTATTTACTTTTATTATAACCCTTCATGTTATTATTTACTTTGATGCTCAAATTATTCCACAGTGGGCCAGTGGGAGTTCTTCAAGGTAACCTCTGTGACCTTTTAACATGTCCCTATCATTTACTGCATGATCCCTTACTTTCTAGCACAAGATGGTCCAGACTCATCTTGCATTTTTCCTTGTTCCAGCCTTAAAAGCAGTCATTTTTAGCCCTGGCTGGTGGCACAGTGGATAAGGTGCCAGCCTGTGAACCTAAAGGTCGCTGGTTCGATTCCCCAGCCAGGGCATATGCCCAGGTTGCAAGCCGGGTCTCCAGCCAGGTCCGTAGGTGGAGGCAGGTGAAAGGCAATCATACATTGATGTTTCTCTCCCTCTCTGTCTCTCTCCCTTCCCCTCTCTCTGAAAATAATGAATAAAATCTTTAAATCAATCAATCAATCAATCAGTCAATAAAAAGCAGTAATTTTCCCAAGGATTCTGGTACCTTTTAGTAAAGAACATTATTTAGAAACCAATCTGGGTGCTGGGTATGTTCATCATTACTGGGGTGTCATTACTTTTAGACTGTCTCTCAGGAGACAGAGCTGGGAAATAGATATCTAATGTACACATAGATATCTGTGCATACATATATAGTACATACATGCACATACAAATGTATTGAGTGCATATGCACAGATCTACATCTATTTCGATATCTGTCTATTTACCTACCTATTTACCTATATTAAAACTGACACCTCTAGTTCCAATCCAATATAGAAGGCCTCTGTCTATTCTGACCCCATTTCATGACTATTTTCTCCACCAGTGAAAAACATAGATTCCATTATTCACAATATATTTACTTATTTGCTTAATCCTAAATGTAAAGAATTTAGTTTAGGAATTGCAAATTCATGTTTATGCAAAACAAGCTTTCTTACTAGAGTTCAATATTTGTTTATTATTGGAGTTCTTTTTCTCTTTAGCCTGTGGTGCAAATTCTGGGTATTGACAAAGTTGGAATAATGCCACCTCCCAATATAAATTTTTTAAGATTTTATTTATTATTTTTTAGAGAGAGGGGAAGGGAGAGAGACAGAGAGGAAGAGAAACATCAATGTATGGTTGCCTTTCACCTGCCTCCAGCTACGGACATGGCTGGAGACCTGGCTTGCAACCTGGTTATGTGTCCTGACTGGGAATTGAACCAGCGACCTTTGGGTGCGCAGGCTGGCTCCTTATCCACTGGGCCACCAGCCAGGGCCTCATTTTTTAAAGGTACTATTTGAATTAGGTGACAAATACCTGGGGCTACCAGTATCGCTAAACTATCTCAGATTAGTGCACTGGATTTTATATGAACAGAAAGAGAAAAAGGAGGTGAGAAAAGGCCTCATGAAGTTAACCTGAGTTAAGGTTATAAAATGCTTTCATGAGAGTTTTTTTTAATACAAACTGTTATTTTAAAGATAAAAAGTCAAAAAAGAAAATTATTCTTATTTTTTAATTTAATTATTTAAAATTTATTTATTTAAAGATTTTATTTGTTATTTTTCAGAGAGAGGGGAAGGGAGAGAGGCAGAGAGGCAGAGAGGGAGAGAGACATCAATGTATGGTTGCCCTTCACCTGCCTCCAGCTGGGAACCTGGCTGGAGACCTGGCTTGTAACCTGGTTATGTGCCCTGGCTAGGAATAGAACCAGTGACCTTTGGGTTTGCAGGTTGGTGCCTTATCCACTGTGCTACCAGCCAGGGCCCAGAAAATTATTTTTAAATAATGCATAAGTTCACCCATAAGTAATGGTAAACATCTTTGTTCATCTCCTTCCTGTTTTTTTAGAACATTTATACTTTCATTGTTGCATCTCATAGATGCTGCTACATACACTGTGTGTCCAGCGTTAGTCTTCTCTAGTATTATGTATAAACCCATTCCTCTCTAGTTAGTAGCAATGGACTAAGTTAAGTCAATCTCTTCTTACACACTAATTTAACGTTGAATTGCATTTATGTGAACATTTTATACAAACAGCACCATTTACCGTCATACCTGTGTAAATCAAAATTGGTAACTCAGTTGAAATACTTCATATAATTTAAATTATAAGTAAACTGGTGAGGCTCAGTTGGTGGAAGAGTTGTCCCCTAGACTGGGGGCGGGGTGGGGGTCGCAGGCTTATCCCAGTCAGGGCACATACCTAGGTTTCGGGTTTGATTCCCAGTCGGGGCATGTACAAGAGGCAATTGATGTTTCTCTTTCACAGTGATGTTTCTCTCTCTCTCTCTTCCCCTTTCTCTCCCTTCCTTTCTCTAAAAACAATGAAAAAATGTCTTTGGGTGAGTATCAAAACATAAATTAATTTAAAAAATAAATAAATATGGACTCATTTTAAAATTTAAATAAAAAGCATAGCACTGAGTGGAGATGTGGATATTAGTACTAAACCAGAAGAGGAAAAAACCCAAACATTTGAAAAAATATGTTGTAAACTTCATATACTTTGCTACATTAGACCAAAACAAAAAATATTGCTGCGTAAAACTTGTTTAAAGGTAATAGAGTGGACAATAATAAGGAACATTTTTCAGCAAATACAGGGTAAATTTGGTGAGAAGAGTAAACAAGAATCAATCAAATTAGTTGCCTATGTTTGAAATTGAATGTCCAGTGAAAAGTATTTAAAAAATGATAGCAAGCTCTGAACTTGTGACTTTGGCTAGCTTTCAAATTGCTTGAATTCTTGCAGATAAAAGAATACTAGTTTTAGATGGCCATAGTAAAAGAAATGATTATTATGTCAGTTATGGATATTTTGTTTAAAAATTATAAGGAAAAGACTAAAAAAGATATTTTACAAAAAAGAAAGCTCTTCAATTAAATTACAAAATAACTATCAGTAAAATACCAGACCTTTCTAACAGTATCTAAGATTGATTCAAAATTGAAAAAATTACAAGTATTTTTTTAGTTTTGCATGATTTGTGTGATATAGGACACTATCTAATTAGTGTTTTGGGTATACTTGTAAAGAAATGATAATTCATAGCCTAAAAAACTACAGCATAGATATTTTTCAAACTTTTACATCTGTCAAAAAACTTTAGTTAGATATAAAAAAATTCAACAGATGGTGCTGCAGCTGTTAGGTCAAGATTCTGGATTTATTGGAGTTTTAAAACAAGAGACTGATGTTTTCCTGGTGACTTCATATCAGTTATGATACATGCTGGAAATATTTGTGCTCAGTTTTCTGAAATGCATTCTCTGAAAAGCATCACAGAAATGGTTGTTAAAATTGTTGAGCATATACGTATAAATTCTATGACTCATCACCAGTTTATGGAACTGCTGGAAGAAGTAGACGATGAATTTTTTAATGATCTTGTGTTTGTGGCCAATGCTCGTTGGTTGAGCCACAAAGAGTTTTTACAAAGTTCTACTGTGCTGTTAACTGCAAGTCAAGATTTTCTGGGAATAAAAGGAATGCTTGCCAAATACTCATTAGTGAAAAAAAAAAAGATAATTGATTTACATGTTTTCTCATGGATATCACACTGTATACGAACAAGATGAATTTGAAGTCGGACAGAAAGGAAAAGCTTATTTGGATTTAGCTAGGCAGGTATAAGAGATATATGTTGAAACTGAAACTTTGCATGATTTAAATCAACAATAATGATTTTATACAGTTTTCGAATATGAAACAAAAAGTGGAAGATGTTCATTGTAATAGATGGCATTAGGTAAGTTGTAAAATTATAAGGAAACTTTGAAGAATGTTTTGTTTATATTAATAAATCTGGAATTGCTTCTCAAATAGCACAATGTCCCTTTGATTTTAACATTAACAATACTGAGTTGACACAAATTAGTGAATTTACTTAACTTGTACAGAGGTGGTTTTGAAATTGACATGTTTTGCTTCAGTGTCAAATCAATTCTTCTAAAAAAATAAGCTAGTTTTGTCAATGTGGAGGTAAGTATTAAAAGAAAATGATTTTTGGTACTCAATTCAGTTATGGGGTAAAATTTAGGTATGCTAAAACAACGTGGCTATGTAAACTTAAATTTTTTCAACTGTAAATTTTATCAACTCTAAATACGGATGAAATACTTTTCTTGAAAATGTAGCATCGAAATGTGTGTTGTCAAGATAAAACACGTACTGGATTTCAATGACTTAGGATTAAAAAGAGAATCTAAAATATCTCGTTCATATTTTTTTCATATTCAAAGGATAATACTTTGAATATATTGGGTAAAATAATATACATAATTAACATCAATTTCTCCAGTTTCTTTTTTTTAATGAGGAGTTTCATTTTTCTATTCTTTAATATTTTATTTATTTATTTTTAGAGAGAGTGAAGGTTGCGAAACATTAATAGTAGAGAATAACATCCATCGGCTGCCTCTTCCAGACCCCAACCAGGCGTGTGCCCTTGACCAAACCAGTGACCTCGGTTTGTGGGACAGCACCCAACCCACTGAGCTAAACCAGTCAGGGCTTTCCATTTTCTTTTTACTTCTTTTTAAAATATGGTCACTACAGCCCTGGCTGGTGGCACAGTGGATAAGGTGCCGGCCTGTGAACCCAAAGGTCGCTGGTTCAATTCCCAACCAGGGCACATAACCAGGTTGTAAGCCAGGTCTCCAGCCAGGTCCGTAGCTGGAGGCAGGTGAAGGGCAACCATACATGGATGTCTCTCTCCCTCTCTCCCCCTCTGCCTCTCTCCCTTCCCCTCTCTCTGAAAATAATAAATAAAACCTTAAAAAGAAATGGTCACTACAACATTTAAAATTGCATAGGTGGCCCTGACTGGTGTGGCTCAGTGGATTGAGCACTGGCCTGCAAACCTAAGGGTCACCGGTTTGATTTCCTGTCGGGGCACATGCCTGGGTTGCAGGCCAGGTCCCCAGTTGGGGGCCTGAGAAGGGCAGCCCATTGATATTTCTTGCACATGTGGATGCTTCCCTCTTTTTCTCCCTCCCTTCTCTTCTCTCTAAAAGGTAAATAAATAAGATATTTTTAAGTTGCGTATGTGGCTCTATTGGGCAGCACTGCTCTGCATCAGGTAGCAGAGGAGTATTTATTTGAGAACATTTCAGTACGACATTAAAAGAGCATGGGATAATCTTTTTCTTATTTGGTAAGTAGTTTTATTCCCAAATTGTGGATAATTTTCTTCATAATACTGAATCATGAAGGATCATGATGTGTTTGAGACTTGCAGTAACTTAGAGGTTTAGAACCTGTGTGTTTGGAGAAAAAAGGAGAAGGTCACGCTGTGAAAAGTGTTCAAGCCACCCGTAGCATTGACTCTTCATTGTGTCAGCAACTGGCGCCATTGGAATGCCGCAGCAGGGGACTTGTTACATCGTTATGACTGTATTATGGAAAGGTAACTATTGAAGCCCGTGAGGCCTGAATAGCAGGGAGCCAGTTGTTACTGCGCAATGTGGAATGAATAAACGTCCAAAGTTAGGTAATGGAAAATAGGGGGTCAGGGAAATGACCAGATGGATTTAAGAAAGATTTGGTGGTTGATGGAGTGTGGGAAGTGAAGGAAAAGAGTCTAGAATAAGTCCAAAGGTCATGGTCAGCTCAGCGGATGATGGTACAGAGCCTGTTTTTATTCACTGTTTACTGATGTGGAAATATCTCAAGCTTGAGATTACATGAAAAAGATAAAGTTGGAGAGGAAGGTAAAGAGTTCAGTTTGGTCCTTTGACTTTGACTCTGGGGCGGGAGGTGGGGGGGCGGTGAATAGAACCAACAGGCAGGGCCAAAGCTCGGGAGAAAAGATGCGAGCCAAGGGTGGAGATGTAGGAATCTTCTGCCTATGGTGGCTCAAATTGTAGTTGAAATCACCCAGAAAAGGTACTTCTCCACCTTGGCTGCGCCTTCTATGAGGTCTGTCCTGAAAGTATCAGCCGTGCAAACTGTCATGCTGACATTGGCTCGATACTTTCAGGACAGACCTCGTGGTCACTTGAAAGATCTGAAAAACCCCAATGCTCAGGCCATACCACCTGTCAATTAAATCAGTGTTGAGACCCACGCATGATGATTTTTTAAAAACTTCCCAGGTGATTCTACTGTGCAGCCAGGTGCAGCAGCCACTGGTAGAGAAGACATGCCAAGGATGGAACCCTGCAGAAACTCAAGATTTAGAAGACAGAACCCATGAGAAGTTTGTGAAGAAACTGCCAAGTCAAAGAAGTAGTGGGAACCAGAAGATAGTGATGTCATGAAAATCACGGAAAAGGGTTGCAACGGTGTAAAATAACGGAGAAAGACCAAGTAATAAAAGAACCAAGAAAACAGGAACAAAGATGGCCAAATGGCATGAAAGCCCTGTTGCCTTGGTGTGTGTGTGTGTGTGTGCGCGCGCGCGCGCGCGCGCATGTGTATATGAGAGGAAAATGGCTGAATTTGATCCAGGATCGGGGGTTTGCAGGGAAAACGAGGGCTTGAGGGGTTGAGGACATGATGACAAACTATGGGGAGAGAACAGAAAAGAGGAGAGTGATGAAATGGTGAGGAAACAGGGTGGTCCTCTGACAGAAGGTCTTGGTATGATCAAAGAATTCGCCCTGCACACATTCTGGGTGGCTCGTGACCTTTACCCGAAGCTGCCTCCCTGGCCCCCACCCCAAGTATCCAGAATTAACAGAGCTGAGGAGATCAAAGAATTGAGATAGGCCATTGGCTAAATCTCCACACTAAGCTCCACCTAGGATGAGGCAGGCTTAGCATTCAGGCATCAAAGTTGGTGAAAATGAGCTGCAACCTGGATGACTGGGAGTGACAGGGCTGGATAATGTATTTACCTTTGGTTTTTTTTTAAAAAAAATTTATTAAGCCTGTGCTGAAAGTAGCAAAAAGGTGACCTTTCTCTTTTCCTCAATGCTGCACTTTAAAAGGCTGACTTTCTCTAATGTCAACTTTGCCTGTTACAAAGACATTTAAACATATTTTAGACTCTGCTGTGTCATATATATACACTTCAGGAGCATGGCTTTTCTTCTTTCTTTTTAATATTCTTATATTTTCTATACATTCGCTGTTCTTGATAACTTTTCATTTTGGTATAATTTAATTTTTTTGCGAGGTGCTAGCTCATCTTTTTTCTTTTTTTAATTTTTAAATTCTATTTTATTGATTACGTTATTAGAGTTGTCCTGACTTTTTCCCTTTGCTCCCATCCACCCAGCACCCCCACTCCCTCAGGCAATTCCCCCACCAAACAATCAGAACAACAAGAAGGAAAAGGAATCCAAAACTATGAGGATAGCAATTTACAGGGAAACAACAGTAGAGTGGGTGAAGCTGAGAATCAAATCAGTACCTCCCTTGCCTCCAGCAATCCCCACCATTGTTCCTTATTTCAAGTAGTTTTTCCTTCATTTCAGACTGGATCTTTTTTATGCTCTGAGGTCCTCACCAGGTTCCTTGAGCATCCTTATAACCAGTGTTTTGAATTCTGCACCTGATAGACTGCCTATCTACGATTTTTTTTTTTTTTAATTTTATTGTTGTTGTATTACATCCATCTCCATTTTGACCCCCTCTGTCCCCCTATCTACATTTCGTTGAGTTCTTTTTCTGGAATTTTGATCTGTTCTTTCATTTGGACCATGTTTCTCTGTCTGCTCATTTTGACAGCCTGCCTGTGTTTATTTCTATGTTTTAGGTAGAGCTGCTATGACTCCCTTAAGAACAAGGACAGTCTCTTATGTAATCACAGTACACTGATCAAAGTCTGGACATTTGACTTTGCTACAAAGGTATTGTTCAGTCCACAAATCCTTGTTCCACTGTTGTCAACTGTCCCCATAATGTCTCTTCCTGTGGCTTTTTTTTTTCCTGGTTGAGGATCCAATCCAGTGTCGCACATTATGATTTAGTTGTAATATCTCATTAGTTTCTTTTCCTCTGAAACAGTTCCTCAACCTTTTTCTTTTTTTAATTTCTTGACTTTGACATTTTTTGACGAATATAGAACCTTCATGTTGTGGAAGGTTCCTTAGTTTGAGTTTGTCTGATGTTTCTTCATGATTAGCCTCAGGTTGTGCATTTTTGGCAAGAATACCACAGCAGGGATATTGGATCCTTGTCAGTACATCATAGCAGGAGGCACATGATGTCAGTTTGGCCTGACTGGACATCTTAGCAATTGTAGAGCAATGGAACGTTCTTTAGCTTCATTTCCTTATTTGGCAGGCATCTTGCATTGCAGTACAATTTTCTTTTTTGCACAGATGTTTATTGAAACGTTTCTAAATTATGTTTGATTAATTGCAAATAGCCAAAGTGCAATAACCTGGTGTATTTTTAAAAAGATTATATTTAAGCCCTGGCTGGTAGCACAGCGGATAAAGGCACCCGCCAGCGAACCCAAAGGTCGCTGGTTCAATTCCCAGCCAGGGCACATAACCAGCTTGCAAGCCAGGTCTCCAGCCAGGTCTGTGGCTGGAGGCAGGTGAAAGGCAACCATACAATGATCTCTCTCTCTCTCTCTCTCTCTCTCTCTCTCTCTCTGCCTCTCTCCCTCCCCCTCACTCTAAAAATAATCAAATCTTTAAAAAAATATTTTATTTATTTATAGATCAAGGGGAATGGAGGGAGAAAGAGGAGAAAGATATCAATATGTTGCTGCCTCTCTTACTCCCAAATGGGGACCTGGCTTGAAACCCAGGCATTTGCCCTGACTAGGAATCGATCCAGTGACCCTTTGGTTCACAGGCCAACACTCAACCCACTGAGCCACACCAGCC
>PVIW01011144.1:0-39460 GCA_004026585.1 Noctilio leporinus
AAACTAACAACAAGCAAAACAGAACCAAGTATATGAATACAAGGAATAGGCCTTCAGTGGTCAGGGGGAACGGGGTTGGGGGGACGGGGGAGGTAGAGGCAAAGAAGGGGAGCAGCTTGGACAAGAATCTAGTATAAAGGAACCATGGACATGGAGAACAGGTGGGATTGACTTTGGGGGGAAAGGGTGGGTGGGCAGGGGGACAGAGGGGAGCAAAAAGGGGATGGATGTAATACCACAACAATAAAATTTTTAAAAAATAAAAAAAGAAAAGAACAATGCTTTTGATTCTTTACACTGTTTTTAGGAAACTGCCCTTCTTTTTGGAATTAGCAGCGGAGTCCCCTTATCCAGCTGCTGTAAGTGGGCTGTGTGGCTTCTTCCACAAAGGCCACATCTTCATTGTACATTCCCAGCTCATGTACTTGCAAGGCAGAACAGGAGCAAATTCTTGCAAGAAACAAGTTCCCAGCTTTATTTCTGAAGATAAGTAACTGAAAACCACTGCTATCTTATATAAACGAGAATTTGCAGTGGTAAACGTCTTCTTTCACTGAGTGTTGCACCAGCTCATCTCAAGGTTTGAAGCCCAGCAAACACTTTCATATGCTAATCTCCAGAATAGAAGAGCAGACATGAACACCTCATTTTAAGAAGAGACCTCTTTCTCATGCTTTGGGCAATGGTCAGCTTATGTACCTGCCTCTCTAAGGTGTGTATACATAATGCACTTTGCAAAGGATTCTGAAGAAATAGCTGGCTCAAGCTTCTACAGCAGGCTTCCTTGAAGGCAGAGGCAGAGTTTTTGAAACTGGTGGTACAAGTGGTGATCTTTAGGCCAGAGAGCTGCCCCCTATCAGCAACCATCTGGCTGTAAGATCATGGGAATGTCACTTCATTTTTCTACTGTTCAGTCTCCACAGAGGAGTCCAGCAATACCAATCCTTCCCCACATGCTCACTCCATTCATGTCTCTGCTCAAAACTGCCTTCTATCTACTAATGCTCTATATCTACCATCCACTCAACTTTGTTGTTTTTCATAGTGCCACCAATTCCTGATATTATAATACCTGCTTACATGCTTACATATTTATGTTCGAACTCTCCTATAGAATTTAAGTTCAGGTCTTTGTTTTATTATCCACTCCCAGCATCTAGCACAGTGCCTGGTGTACAGCAGGTACTCAGTATGGATTTTGCATGATTTAATCAATCAATCAATCAATCAGTCATTAAAATAACTTTTCTCCTAGTTCCCTCATGTTTTGAGGATAACATGAGATTATTTTTGTGAGCCTTAAAATTCTGTATTAGCTTCAGATATGGTTTTTGATGAATAAATCTGGTGAATGAAGAAATAAAATAATACATAATATATTATAGTCAGTCAACTACCAAACATCTGCATTAATAAACAGGAAGCAGGCACTGGATAATTTGAAACAGAAGCTAATCTGAAAATAATTTCTATTGGCTGAAATGTATACCATACTATTCATAGCTTAATCTCCCAGTAGTCCCCATCAGTCTGGGAGCCAGGTACTATGCACTAGTTCAGTGTACCTGATGACTCATTCTTCAAACATTTTGAGTCCCCTTTGCCCTGTGTTCCAACCAAAGTGTTCATTTCTTGCTGCTTTTTGAATTCTGGCCTGACCTAAGTTTCTGCATCCCATCCCTTCAGTTCTAGTTTATAGGGCCTTTTCTCAAAGCCAGAGGCATCACAGCCAGCCAGAGCTGGGGCTGGCCCTGAGCACAAAGCTCTCCTGGTGGATGAGGCTACATAAGCACATAAGGTGAGGCTGGGAGGGTGAATGTGGCATAGCATGTCCCCTTTGGCAAAACTGTCTTTTCCCCAGGACCTCAAAGATCTCCTGCAGAGCAGAAAGTCTCCTGGGACCAGTGGCTTTCTTCATTGACTTATTACAGGTACCGCTAACAGTTGACATTTATTTCTTATATCTGATTTGCACTGTTCATAAATTACCTCATTTAAAGCTCCATGGAACCCTTTGACATCAATAGAGGTATTCTCTCTCCTTTTACAGATGAGGAAGTGAGATGCAGAAAGGTGAGAGTTTTCCCCCAGGGTCATAAAACTATAGAGTGACCCAGGATTGGCCCCTTTCACCACTTCTGCCCCTCATATATCCTTTCAATAATCACATTACATTTAAATAGGTATTTCCTCCAAATTAACCTAATTTGTAAATGAGATTTTATTTGCATTTAGGAGTACATTTCCAATGTAGTAGTGAGGAGCAATGAGGAAAAATTAGGTAGAAAGATAAACAACAAACTTACCACTGATTAGTTTTGCTTGAGCCAACATTAATTTGTTTATTCATCTGATCAATAAATATTTATTGAGTGCCTGTTCTGTGTCCAACACTGTTTTAAGCACTGGGAATATAGCAGGGAACAAAACCAATAAATCTCCACCTACATGGATCTTATGTTCTATTTGGGGTCACAGAGAAATATAGGCAACAGTCAAGGAAAACAGAAGGTGGATGAGTTAGAAGAACAAAAAAATAAAGTGGAAAAATTTCAGATATCCTATGCAAAAATATGTTTACTAATACTTCTCCAAGGGCAAAGGAAATAAAGGAATAAATAAACAAATGTTACTATATCAAACTGAAAAGTTTCTGTTCAGCTAAAGAAAATACCAGCAAAATTCAAAGGGAACCAACTGTATGGAAAAACATGTTTGCAATGATACCTCAAACAAGGTTTTGATACCCAAAATATATAAAGAACTAATGCAACTCAACTCCAGGGAGACAGACAGCCCAATTAAAAAATGGGCAAAGGACCTTAACAGATACCTCTCTGAGGAGGACATACAAAGGGCCCAAAGGCATATGAAAGAATCACCAGTCATCAGAGAGATGCAAATTAAAACCACAATAAGATACCACCTCACACCCATCAGAATGGCAATCATCAACAAAGCAACAATCAAGTGTTAGGAGGATGTCAGGAGAAGGGAAACTTGGTGCACTGTTGGTGGGAATGCAGACTGGTGTAGCCACTATGGAAAACAGTATGGAATTTCCTTAAAAAACTAAAAATGGCCCTGGCTGGTGGCACACTGGATAAGGTGCTGACCTGTGAACCCAAAAGTCTCTGGTTCAATTCCCCAGTCAGGGCACATAACCAGGTTGCAAGCCAGGTGTTCAGCCAAGTCCATAGCTGGAGGCATCCATACATTGACATCTCTCTCCCTGTCTGCCTCTCTCCCTTCCCCTTTCTCTGCGAATAATGAATAAAATCTTAAAAAACAAAAACAAAAAACTAGGCCCTGGCTGGTGGCACAGTGGATAAGGTGCTGACCTGTGAACCCAAGGTCACTGGTTCGAATCCCAGCCAGGGCACAAGTAACCAGGTTGCAAAGCCAGGTCTCCAGCCAGCTCTGTAGCTGGAGGCAGGTGAACAGCAACTGTACATTGATGTTTCTTTCCCTCTCTGCCTCTCTCCCTTCCCCTCTCTCTAAAAATAATAAATAAAATCTTAAAAGAAAAGAAAACTCAAAATGAAACTTCCTTTTGATCCAACAATTCCATTACTAAGATTATACCCAAATAACCCTGAAACACCAATTCAGAAGGACCTATGTACCCCTATGTTCATAGTAGCACTATTTACAATAGCCAAGTGCTGGAAACAGCCTAAGTGCCCATCAGTGGATGATTGGATCAAAAAACTTTGGTACGTTTACACAGTGGAATACTACACAGCAGAAAGAAAGAAGGAACTACCCTTTGCAACAACATGGATGGAACTGGAGAGTATTGTGCTTGAAATAAGCCTGTCAGTGAAAGATACGTACCACATGATCTCACCCATTACAGGAGACTAATGAACAAAACAAACAAGCAAAACAGAACCAGGAACAGACCTTCAGTGGGCAGAGTGGATGAGAAACGGGGAGGGGGAAGAAGAAGGCAAAGAAAGGGAGCAGTTTAGTCAAGGGACTATCATGGATGACCCATGGTCATGGACAACAAACGGGATTGACTTTGCGGGGGGAATGTGTGCGTGGGGAAGGGGTGAGAAGGGAGGGCAAATGGGATGAATGTAATACAACAACAATATAATTAAATTTTAAAAATAAATAAAATCAAGTAAAGTAGGAGGATGGGGAGCACAGGTCTATGGGAAACAGTCCAAGGATGAAGTTGATATTTGAGGAAAGATCTGAAAGAAGTGAGGGAGTAAGCCACATAGATATTGGCATGAAGAGTCCAGACAGAGACAACAGCAGGCTCATAGATCCTGGGGCAGGATCTATGTGCCTGAGTATTGGAGAAAGGGCAATAGGGCCAGTGTGGCTAGAGAAGAACAAGAGAAGTGAAAAGGGGAAGGAAAAGGTCTGAGGAGTCAAGAGCAGAGGGTTAGATCATAGTGTGCCAGGTCCATGAAGAGTTCAGTGTGTCATGAACTAGTCTGGGAAAATAATTATAGCTACATTTTCATATCTAACATAATATGCATTTGCCTTGCTAAAGACCATCTGTGGTTGAATGTTATTCAAGCTAAGCCACCATAACCTTCACCCTAATATGTTTTCCAAAGATAAACTTAAACTTGTTGATATTTCAAAAAGTGTTTTATTAATACTATTTTAATAAAGAAGTGTGTATATTACTATATCCTAAATTTTGTATTTTCAGTTTGATAATTATATTTCAATATAATTAGTGTTCTGGGCTGAATTTTTGGTCCTCGTAAAGTTCCCTTGTTGAAGTTCAACCCCAAATGTGATGGTATATGGAGATGAAGCCTTTGGGAGGGAATTAAGTCATGAGAGTGTATCATAATAGAGCTGGTGCCTTATCAGAAGAAAAAGGATTTTCTCTCTCTCGCTGTGGGCATGCATCAAGGAAAGCCATGTGAGATCACAAAGAGATGAAAGGCACCCCCTGAAACCTAGGAAGGCTCCACAGAACCTGACATGATGGCACCCTGATCTCAGATTTCCAACATCAGAATGAGAAAATAAATTCTTGTTGTTTAAGCCATCCAGTCTATTATATTTTGTTATAGGAGCTTGAACAGAATAAGACAATTGATTTGCTTTGAAATCTTATTTCTTTTAATTTGTGTGCTTAAAGACATCTTAAGACAGAATCCACAGGCTATACTGTTCTTCCAGAGGTAGTCCTAGGGCACAACAAAGTTTAAGAATCCCTCCCATGAGGTCCTTTGAATCAACACAAGTTTGGAAAGAAGGTAATTGGTGGGATGAGCAAAGATGTTACTTGAGCTGATATGTGCTTATCAATAGGATCAGGGTAACTCCTGAGTTGAGAGCATATTCTAGGCAAAAGTAAGACCAGTTAGTAAGCCACCACAACAATGCAAGCAAGAGACAATGATGGCTTAGACTAGTTATTTTTTAAAAGATTTTATTTATTATTTTTAGAGAGAGGGGAAGGGAGAGAGGCAGAGAGGAAGAGACGCATCAATGTATAGTTGCCTTTCACCTCCTTCCAGCTACAGAGCTGGCTGGAGACCTGGCTTTGCAACCTGGTTATATGCCCTGGCTGGGAATTGAACCAATGACCTTTGGGTTCACAGGTCAGCACCTTATCCACTGTGCCACCAGCCAGGGCTAGACTAGTTATTCTTATTTTTCCAGATCAAACAGTAACCATTAAATGAGAGGCTGACAGGACAAGAGGATGAAGTCACCGAAGCATTAAAGCCAACAAACATCACTAACAGGTGACTACAGAGTGTATCCAGGAAGACAACAGCAATTACAACAGAGTAGTTGGTACTAATTTCTACAAATGGCAATTCTTTCATCAGTAAAACATTATAAAAAGTCATTTATGAGGTCGCCCAAACACAGACAAAGGAGACAGTAGAATTAGTAGTAATTAATCCCAATTAAATCCAGCCTCAGTACTAAGGCAATCCCTCTTCCAACTCCTAATCCCCCCTCCCCTTTCTCTCTAAACCCCACCCATCACAGGAGGCCCACCCATCCTGATAAGATCAAGCTCTTTCAAAACTAATTCAACAAGTACATCTCAACAGCATTCTCAGTAGGCACAGCTAGAGAGTCAGAGACAAGAATCCTGCTTCAAAAGGTGAGAAATGAGGCATATACTCGTGACCAGTTATGTAGCTCAAGCAAGGACATATTGGGAACAAACATCAAGCAGGCAGGAAGGATTCCAAGGATACAAAGGAGAAAAAAAAGCACTATTGAGCAGCAGGACCCAGGATGATTCACTGTCAGTAAGGGCTTTGCCAGGTCCTGGAAAGATGAATGATTTGAGAGCTTCTGCCAAATGAGGGAGGTGTCTTAATCATCATTGTAATTCCCATGTTTGTCTTGCTCCCACTGCTCAGAGAGTGGAGGGCATAGAAGAGTAACAGTAGAAGTAACCATGTAAGCAGAGACAGTGAAGGGACACAGGAACATTCCAACGACCAGGCCACTAATGGCCTATGTCAGCCTGTAGACCAAACCTAATCTGCTGCCTGTTGGACAACCACAAACTAGAAATGGGCTCTACATTTTTCAGTTATTGGGGAGGAAATTAAACCTACTTTTGCCCTACCTTACATTTGTCTATGGTTGTTTCAGTGTTATAATGACAGAGCTGAATAGTTGTGACGAAGACCCACAAAGCCTAAAATATTTATAGGCTGGCTCTTTACAGAAAGTTTGCAAACCCTGGTGTGCATGAATGGCTCTCCTGTGCAGTGCACAGCCTCTATCACCAAATATGGCGGCCCTTGGCCCAAGATTTTAGTCTTGGATCCTGGTTGGTTTCTATGTTGTGCACTTTTTACTTAGGCCAATACCTTCACCCTTTACTCCAACCAGCTGCCTTCTCTCACATCAGGGGTTTTTCATACGCTGCTCATCTGCCAGGAACCCTCCCTCCTACCAGGTCCTCACACACAGGGACTCCTTCTCATCATTCAGATCTCAGCTAGGGTGCCTTCTGCTCAAAGGAATTTTCCTTCATCATTCAACCAGGGTCCTGACATTTCTTCCCATCGTTTAATGTTATCTGAAATGACTTTGCATGTGTGCATTTGAAAACTTGCTGATGTCACCAGGATGCAAGCTCCAGAGGAGGAGCTCTGGGTCTTGTCATTGCTCTATCTCCAGCACCTGAAACAGTCCTTGTCCCATAGCAAGAGCCCAATGATGACTTCTTAAATGAATTTAAGAATTTTATACCATTACAAATCTTTTTTTATTGTTGTTCTACTATAGTTATCCAAAATTTCCCCCATTTTTCTCCCCTACCCCTCCCAACCCTGCTCCCACAGTCAATTGCCACCCTGTTGTCCATGTCCATGGGGCTAATAGAAATTTCTTTAATACCCACAGACAAGCCCCTGCTGATGGCACAGTGGATAAGGTGCTGGCCTACAAGCCCAGAAGTTGCTGGTTTGATTCCCAGACAGAGCACATAACCAGATTGCAATGTCTCCAGCCAGGTCCATAGCTGAAAGCAGGTGAAAAGCAACCATAGATTGATGTCTCCCTCCCTCTCTGCCTCTCTCCCTTGTGCTCTCTCTAGAAATAATAAATAAAATCTTTTTTAAAAATGCCTGCAGACAAAGGAGTTTGTAGTGTTATTCTATTTTTATGTATGTTTGAAATGTTTCTTAATAAAAAAAATTGTTTTTACTGTGCACACAGCCAACCTAACAGTCAGATGTAAAGCAAAATAAAAACATGTCAAAGAAAAAAGCCATAAGTAGACACCAGGACAAACTACAGACCCCTGTCACACCTGCTCCCCTCCCCTGTGTTTTCTGCCAAAACTTGGGGCTTCATATGAAAAATGAAGACCATTTCATGGAAAAAGTATAGTAGGCAAGACTCATTAAGTTGCAGGTGCCAAAAGTTAAATTCAGACTCATTTAAGAAAAACAAAACAAAATGTATGGGTTACAAAGCTAACAAGTGCAAGGGACATATTCCCTGAGGATTAAATCTCTGTCCCCATGTCACCTTCTTCCAGAGCTGTTTGGCTGGCCTTGCTTTAATAGAGAATGGCTCTTTGCACTATTGCCAACTCCCACAGTCCTAAAGAGAAGGACCATAATATGTTCCTGCTAAGACTGTCAGAAAGTCCTGGTCATTCTGATTGGCCCAGGTTAAATAACATGCCCTTTGGGACCCAATTATCAGAACTAAGAAGGAGGTGTCCTCTGGCCAGCCAGAGCCACTGGGGCAGAATGATGGTCATAGTCACCTGAACCCAAACCCATCAACTGAGCAGAAGGAGGATGGTTCCCCCAAACAAAGGGATGCTGGGATGCACATAGGATACTGGCCCTAACCCTAAACCACAGAGGGACAGAGGTCAGGAAACTGGCTTGGGGTACAGCCAGGCAGGTGGGTTCCGAGCCAAAGGACCTTGAGCTCAGGAGCCATTCTCAGGCCAATATTCAGGACAAAGAACAAGGACACTGTACAACTACTAACCAAGAAAAATATAAGTCTTGGGACGAAGCCACTGCCAGGTCTGCTGTGGTAAAACAAGAGCTTTAACTCAAGGTCAGTCCCAAGCACCCAAGAACTGACTCTAGTGTTTCCAAATCCAGGGCTGCACCTACTCTGAAGGAAGGAACAGACAGGGTGACTGACATGAGCACCTTCTTGCCTTGCCTCCTTTCAGGTCCTGGAAGTCAGACAGCACATTGTTTCAGTGCATTCTGCATTGTGTCCTTAGGAACACTCGAGGCAGGAGAAGGGGAAGTTTCAGAGGGATCTTTAGAGTCAAAAAGGACATGGTTGAGGACCTCAGAAGACAAAGAAGAAAGTGAGAGGAAATGGTAAAAAAAAAAAAAAAAAAAAAAAGAAAGAAAGAAAGAAAGAAAGAAAGAAAGAAAAAGAAAAAAGATGAGGCTCAAAATTACCTCTTGTCCTGACTCCCCTCTCATGATTATCTTTCCTCTCTTTCCATACAGAGGCATGCAGTTTTTTCATCTGCAGAAAAGGCAATGTAACATGTTCTTCATGGGGGGTGGGGAGTCTCAGGGAGGGAAGGAGTAGTTTGTGGAACTTAGCACAATGCCTGGCACAGAGTAAGCACCAACATGTGTTTATTTTTCTGTAGTTATAGAAGTAGTAATACTAAATACATACTGAAAGTGAATGAAGGAAAGAGAAGATAAATTCATCCTCAGGTACTTATGTCATCCTCAGGTAGCTCTGTGACTCCCTTCAAAATGACATACCCCTCTTACTTATACAAAGAGGAGACCCTCTTATTATTTTTCTAGTTAACCAAAAAAAAAAAAAATCCAATTTGAGGAAACTCTCCATCAGGCTCTTGTTGCATCCTGTGCAAATGGCTTTCTTAATTAAAAGATCTTAATCACAGCACAGCTTTTCCCATAGAGCCTTCCAAGAGGAGGCAGGATCTGCCAGGGTAGGTCCTGTATCTGGAGGAAGGGTCACCTTTTTCTGTGGTGCCTTTACAAATCTACAGCACAAGACTCCCTCTTTTCAACCTCATTTCTCACCTCCCTCCCAGATCATTCCTCTCCTCCATCTTCCTAACAATCTTTGTTTTCTTCAAGCCTCGGCCTCTTTTGAATCACCCCCTCAGCCCCTTTGTCTTGGCCTGTCTTGTTCTCTAGGCTATCCTGACCTCTGTGTTCCCTTCTTCTTTTCCTCTTCCAGTAGGTTCTGCATGTTGAGCTCGATAGAAGGTGTTGCTTACTCAGTCTTTGGACTTGATTACTATGGAAGCTCCTTCAAAAAACAATGGTGCTTGGTTGATGGTTGTATCTTGGATAACCCTGGCTTTCACCTGGGAGCCTTTCCTCCAGTCCTTCCTCACACCTTGCTAATTAATACCCAAGCCCTGTCTCTTTCCTTCTTCAGGATACAGGCAGGCAGCCCTAATTTTTCCTCCTCCAGAAGCTTTGACTATGGTGATGATGAGGATAATGATGATGATTGTTAAGTCCTTCTACCTTGTATGAAAAGTACCTCCAACCCCAAGCTTCTGAGGATCTCATTGACATGGTACATGGAGCCTATGCTGGCCCATGAATGACTGTGCAGCATGAATCTGCCTGTATCTGCCCTCTTTCCCCTGGGAGCAGTCAGGAAACCACTGCATGACCAAAATGGGGTTGGCTTTCCATGAGGCCTCATTTGAACAGCCTATTACAGATTCATTCTACATACATTAAGCCAAAGGAATGGCCTTACCATCATTTATTAAAAGAAAAAAGTTTGGTCCAAATGTTTAAGTAAATGTAGATGAACAACTAATTTGTGGAGACTGAGGCAAGGGCCAGAGCTGAAGTAAGAAGCTGGTTGTTGAGCTCCAGGGACTGGGCAAGTTGGGAGGATTTTCAACCGTTTCTAGGAAAGTCGTGTGAAACTTTCAGATTCTCTTCTGGAGTGGTATGAATGGTAGATTGGCCACCAGGAAGTGAGTCCAAAAAAGTGGAGAAGAGGACAATATTTTCAACTAAGAAGGACCATAGAAACTTCCTATTCTAGGATTCTTTATTTAGTTTTTGAGTCTCAGAACTTTCTCAAACTAAATATTTTGCAAAAGATGTTCTCTGACTTATGTCATTATCTAGTTCAGAAAGGCCTTGACTAGTTTATAGGTCAAAGATGGTAGACTAGTGGCAATTTCATGTGGCTCAACCTAATAGAAATGCTTCAGGATAATTCAATCAATTTCTTTCACTACTGTCTGCCTCACCCCTCTCTTTTACTTTAAATCTAAGAGACCATAAAGTGTGCACTGGATTTTCTGTCATTTTCCTTCCATGAACATCAAACAAACTTCCAGCCTTTGTTTGGATTGCGGTTTTCTGGTCATTAGTGGAACATGACAGAAGCATGAACACAGACTACCTAATGGAACATGAGCAGGTGCTTTTAAGACAAAAAGGGAAAATGCATATTTATGCTGCTGTTATTTCTTCCCCATGTGGAACTGTTTTCATAGGTGAAATTTTTGCAAGTGAATGCTTCATAGCCTAAGAGTACTCTCACCACAGCATCACAGGCAGACAGAGGGGCTACATTTTACATTTCTTTATTAACAAACTTATGGTACTCATTATAAAGGTAATAAAAACCCATTATATAACACAATATAGAAAGTACAGATAAGAAAAATATGTTTTTTTGTTTGTTTGTTTTGGTTTATAGAAGTTATTTATTTCAGCTTGATAAGGCTATACATGACAACCTCACAGCTGAAGGAAAAAGATGTTTTTTTGTTTTGTTTTGTTTTGTTTTGTTTTATTTTAATCAATGTATGGTTGCCTTTCATCTGCCTCCAGCCAAGGACCTGGCTGGAGACCTGGCTTGCAACCTGGTTATGTGCCCTGGCTAGGGAATCAAACCAGCAACCTTTGGGTTTGCAGGCCGGCACCTTAGAAAAAGATGTTTTGATCACCAATAATCCTTCCATTATTTTCTTTAATGTAATAGAAACACTGTAAATATATGTAAACATTTATTTTAACAAAAGTAGGATTACATATACATATTGATTATAACTCTTTTTTCACTTAATAACATATTCTGACCATTTGTTTATATTAGTAAGTGTGTCTCTAAATTCAACACTCAATTACTGTGTGGTAATGCACTGAGTGGAAGAAATGATCAACCATTTACCCATATGACAATTGTTAGATATTAAGGGGTATTTCCCCTTTTATTATAAGCATCATGCTGCTAAAGGTTTTTATACATATGTACCTGCTTTACTGCCCAAAAGTAGAGTTGTTTAATCAAAACACTGTATACTAACTAGTATTGACTCTAATGGTTGATAACCAAACCCCCATCCACAGCCCCAATTCCTAGTTACATTGAGTATTAACCATGGTGTTTATTTTCTGTATTCTGATGACATCTGGAGCATTATTGACTTTTGAGGAACTGCTCCTCTCTGGGATAGCCAATTTCTGGCAATAGTAAAGTACTCACCTGAGAG
Source organism: Noctilio leporinus (assembly GCA_004026585.1). NCBI lineage: Eukaryota > Metazoa > Chordata > Mammalia > Chiroptera > Noctilionidae > Noctilio > Noctilio leporinus. The sequence goes on from PVIW01011144.1 coordinate 11,975, forward strand.
CATACTTTTCAAATTGGAATCAACCAATCCAGAGCCCACACTCCAACACCTCCTCTATGGCCTCTCACACTCTGGACTACTATCCACCTATCCTGGTACCCCATGGGCAGGTACCAAACAACTGGGGACAACCTCTGTGCCCCAGAACCCACTGGGATTATTCAGACTAGCCAACCCTAAGCCTGCTGACCTTGGCTCACCCATGCCTTCCCATGGAAACCACAATGAAACACTTGCTCACACTTTCCCTTAGTCCCTCTGCCTCCTGACTGACCTCTATGTGGCCTCCCTTGATGTGCTATGTCCCCTTCTCTCAGAAACTATTAGTAGCAAATAATCTTTTTTGATGGCAGTCATCTCTTGTTCTTACTGGCCTTACTATACCTCAAAGTTGCTATCAATATACTATATTCTAAAATGCATGGGGGAGGGGGCACAGGTTTGTTTACCTCTACTTCATTTGTAACTGATACAGACCCTGCAAGCAGAAAGCCTTTTGAATGCTTCGTGTTTGAAGGGGACTCTTCCATGATAAGAGAAGAGTTCTCCAGTTGCATCTCCAAATGCCCCTCCCTCAAATCTTCTCCTGTAACACCTTGCCAGCTGTTCTCCCATAAACAGATAAGAACTCCAGGTGGGCTGGCTTCTTGAACTTGTACCTTGATGCAGTTTCATGGGCAGGAGCAGAAGTCAGAATGTGAATGGGACAAAATAAATGCATTAGACCAGGGCTGTCAAACTCATTTTCATCAGGGGTCACATCAGCCTCTCGGTTGCCTTCAAAGGGCTGAATATAATTTCAGGACTGTATAAATGTAACTACTCCTTAACAGCTAAGCAAGCCAGGTAGAAACAAGATGCTTGGCTGAAGGTGCTGAGCCAGATAAAACAAGGTGGAGGGCCAGATTTGGCCCAAGGGCCTTGTGTTTGCCACCCATATATTAGACCAAACAAGCTAGTTCTGTTAGAAGCAATCTAGCGAAATTTTTAAATTATAACCTGGATTTGAATCTAACTCTCTTATTTGTTTTCTGAGCTTTGGAAAATTTCTTAGACTCATTGAGTGTCAAGTCCTTCAGCTCTGGAAATTAAAAAGTAAAATCCTATCTTAAAAGATTGCTATAATCCGCCCTAGCTGGTGGCACAATGGATAGGTGCTGGGCTGCGAAACCAAAGGTCACCGGTTCAATTCCCAGCCAGGGCACATAACCAGGTTGCAAGTCAGGTCTCTAGCCAGGTCCGTAGCTGGAAGCAGGTGAGAGGCAACCATACATGGATGTCTCTCTCCCTTTCTGCTTCTGTCCTTTCCCTTCTCTCTAAAAATAATAAATAAAATCTTTTTAAAAATTGTTATAATCCAATGGAATAATAAATGTGAAGCTCTCTTAAGAGTCTTTCAGTTGTAAATGACAGAAATTAATCCCTAAAGTAAATGTATTAGATCATATACCTTGGAAATCCAGAGTGGCTAGTTTCAGGTATACTAGAGCCAGAGACTCTAAGGACATGGTCAGGCCTCAGTCTTCCTCACTAGCACTCAGTTTTGTTGACCTTGTGGTTCTTTTCAGAGAGGCCTTCTGCAGGTCCTAACTGGCCCTTAGAGATGCCAAGCCCATATCATCCCTATGACTTGTGATCATTATGGAGCAAGGGTGATTGATCTAGTAATGATTTCAGTAGGGACCTTAGAAAGGTCTCTGGTTAGTCTAGGTTGGCTTACATGTACAGCCATAAACTAGCCATCATCTATAGTCAAGACCAGTCACCCTGGTGGTAAAGTGAAACCAAGAAGTAGACTTCTATGGTTGCATAAATGTGAGGATGCTGAGGTCAAAACTACTTGTCCACTACAAGTTTCAACAAAAACTGGGATTGGGTTTACAAATCAGCACCTCTTAGGGAAACTCCGGCTATCAGACATATTCTGTGTGGTTCAGACAACATGGTCAAAAATGAACATTAACTGGTCACCTTAATTGTTGCTATGCAAAGTATAAACAACTCATGATGAACAATGTGACAATAAATACATAAATTTAAAATGTACATGCTCTTGACCCAGCAATTCCACTTCTAAGAATGCATCCTATAAATATATTCACACATGTATAGCTCTAGGAAATAACTACATGGAAGGTTATTTATTGCAGCACTATTTGTAAGAGCAAAAGACTGGAAACTATCTAAATGCCCACCAACATAGAATGAGTTACAGGAAGGATGATACTCTAATTCAGAAAAATCCCAGATACAATTGAGGAAAAATATTTAAAATCTCTTTATGGAATGATATCAACCAACACACAAAATATTTTCCTAACTGAAAAGAGCAAAGTGCAGTGTAGGGCATCTAGCATGGCCCTGTTTGTTTAAGAATTGGGGAACTCTCTACATGATATGCATGTTTGCCTGCATATGCCTAGAGGACTCACAAGAAACTGCTAGCAATAATTACCTGTGAGGAAGAAAACTGAAAGGGTAGGTCTGGGGATAGAGTAGAAGGGCAACTTTCCAAGAAGTATTATTATATTTAAGTAGCTCATTTTTTCCATTACATTTTGAGCCATATTAATACACTAGCAATTTTAAGATAAAATAAAAATATTATTATAAAAAATGTTAAATAACAATTTAGTTGTGCTGAGGTTTATATTTAGATTTTGTTCACAGCTTGGAATCTCAAAGGAAAAATGCCTCAACAATATATTTCTTTAGTTCTTTCTCCATGTGGCTAACTTCCCAGGTGATTAAGAAACACGTAGAAATAATTTCCATGGGATGTAGTGAACCAGGGAAGGCTTCCTGATGGAAAATTCCAACTAGTTCTTGAAAGATGAATAAGAGCTCAGCATGTGCAGAAGGAGGAGGGGCTTCCAGACAAAAGGAACAGCCTATACTGAAGGCCTCAACATTTTCAGAAAATGTTATTAGAGGACCTAGCTGAATTACAAGAAGCTGAGGGAGAATTTGTGCTTTGAGTGGGAACAAGTCTGGAGAGGTGAGCTAGGATAAGGTTACTAGGAGAAATCAGGTTCCATCCCACAGGTGGCAAGAGCTGCAGGTGGGTTTGGAGCAGGGCAGCATCTTTTGCTATATTCAGCAGGGTGTCGGTAAGCCTGGATGACCAAACCACAGCCCATGAGCTCATGAAAAGGCCCCATACCCAAAATTGTCCTCTCTTTGGTGGTTCTGTTTTCACAGGCCCATGTTTGCAGCCTTCCAGCTATAGCATCTGCTTTAAAAAGGAAGTCCTCAATGAAGAGGAAGCTAATCACCCAGCTTCTTGGAGACAGCTGCATGTATCCCTCCTCCTAACAAGCACCCATCTGCAGGAGCTAGTGGGCAGTGGATGGTGCCTCCCAGGGCTCAGACCTGGGCCAGGTGAGCCAGCCTCTATGTACCACCCTGGCCACCCCTTCCCCTCTTCTATACATGGCATCTTCTGTAACAAAAAGGCACTGAATTGTATGACAAAGCTGGAAAGAAACCAAGCTGTTCCAAACCCCCTTCCCACAGGCTCCAAGGCTCTCCTTGACCTCTTCCACCCCTTCTAAGACCTCTCTTCTTACTTTTATGTCTGCCTTTCCCATTTTATATTATCCAAGTTCTGAATTACCTCTGACCACAGAGTGGCTTGCACAGCCAGGTGACCTGTTTGCCCTGCTGTCCTACCAGGGACCAGGGGACCGAAAATATCAATGAGAGGAGTTTCTCTTCCACACAGGGAACCTGTCTGTCAGCTGGGAAAAGTGTGCTGAGGAGAAGCATTGGGTGAGGCGTGGTGGAGGGCGGTTCAGAAAGGGCCTCAGGACCCCTTAAATCTCATCACCTGCTGAGCCCACAGCAAACCTAGCCTGCTGAATGGGCCTTGGTGTTCTACAGGTTCAACTTAAAAGCAAGGCCCTGGCTGGCGGCTCAGTGGAAAGGTGCCGGCCTGCAAACCCAAAGGTTGCTGGTTCCATTCCCAGCCAGGGCACACAACCAGGTTGCAAGCCAGGTCTCCAGCCAGTTCTGTAGTTGGAGGCAGGTGAAAGGCAACCATACATTGATGTTTCTCCCCCTCTCTGCCCCTCTCCTTCCTCTCTCTCTAAAAATAATAAATAAAATTTATTTTTTTAAAAAGCAAGACTTCACAAAATAACATTTTCTCCCTTTTTAAAAATTACATATGTAATCCATGTTGATTATTTTAAGAATCAGAATATGGAAAACAGAGAGAGAAAATATGAAATAACCTATTCCAACTATTCTAAACCTGACTGTTCTAAAATAACTGGTGTTTATTATTTTGATATATATCTCTAGTCTTTTTTTTTTTTTCCAAAAAATTGTACCTTATGGCATATTTTGTTTTATAATCTGATTTTCCATTTACCAAGACATAAAACCATCTTTGGACTACATTAGTATTCTGCTAGTTTCATCTTGATTTTTAAATTTTTGATATTTTATTGTTTATGCTATTATGGATGTCTCATTTTCCTCCTTCACCACCTTCCACCCAGACCACCCTACTGTTTTATCTCTAATCGATTGCAAAAGACCCTATAGTTTAGATGCTCCACAATATATATTTAGCAGCTTCCATCTGTTACTTCACTCTTCACTCCTACAAATAGTGCTGCAGTGACTATTCATATACCTTTACCTTTTGTGGTGGCTCACTTATTCCCTTTATGATGAACTTCTAGAAGGAAAACTTCTGGTGGAAGGGCAAAATGCCAAATGATACAAAATAAGTTTTCTCCACACAATTAAATACCATTCCAGCTACTAGTCAAACGTGTGGGTTCCCTGTACTGGCCACACCAGCCCTGGGGATGGGAAATCATGACCAGCAGAGTAGCCTCAAAGAAGGACAAGGAACACAGGGGGCACAACATGAATTAAGCCATGTTAGGGATCCCACCCATTAAGTCAACAATGGAAGCTTTATTCAAAAAGCTGATGCTTATTATTAAAACACTGTCTCCCTCAGTCATCACCAGAAATCCCCAAGGTGGTGAGAACCCTGTTTTCAGCTGAGGAAACTGAGCCTCAGAGGGAATTAGGATGCTGACTCAGAGGGACATAGGCAGTAAGAGAAGAGCCAGAGTCAGAGGAAACATCCAGGCTCTGAGGAATGAGGCCCTGCCATACCCCGAACAGAGCAGGGCTCTGGGTGCAGATCTGGCTTTTGGTCTGCTACAGGGTGACTGGAACAGCCCATCCCTTGTCCCCTACGTAATTCTCTTTGGTCACTGGCATAAACACAAGCCACTCAGAGCCAAAGGCAAGTTTCCAGATGACCTTCTTTAGAACAGCTCTCCAAGAAAAGTTGGCTTGAAGGATTAGAATTCCAATTCAAATCATTTCCATGTGCAGTTGGTGGTGGGAGAGAGTGCTGACATTCGGGTCATTCCACTCAGAGAGATCTGTGGTGTGCCCAGAATGCACCTAGACGCCTGCTAGCGTCTGTAGGGGATGGGCAGAGGAGCTTTAATGCTAAGGCTTCCAACAGAGGCTGGAAGAAATGACTAAAGATGATGAACTGTGGGCTGTTCTTTTCACCCTTGCACCTGGATCAATGTTGTGTTTGATAGTCTGATTGGGACCAACTAAATAAAAAACAGTGTCTGCAAAGCCAATGCCAACTGTTCTCTGCTCTTCTCATGCTTCGGAGTACCTTAAGAATCCAATCCCCATGTAGAAACATGTTTTCTATTGTCAAACCGTTGTTCTACCTGTGATGTAGCTTCCAGTTACAAGTCAGTTCAGGCAGAAATCCATGTGCATACTTTGCCTAGGAGAAATATTCTTGTCACATAAGAATCCCCCTATTAATCAAAAATCACATTATGGCTCCTGGAATGAAGTTTCCTTTACTATTCTTTGATAATGAGCCTGAGACAAGATAAAATTGGTAATTGCATATTCTCTTCTGATGGGAGATAATACAAAAGTGGTATAGAAATTTGACTTAAAAGAGTATATTCACTTGGCTAATAGGCTTCCATTATGTTATCTTTACTTATTCATTCATTATAATTTTTGCCACATTTGGAAAACTTTAATTGGGAGTTACTTATTACTTTGTTCCTGAGTGTTAGCAGCAGAGGAAAGTTTTCAATAATCAAAGAAAGATGAACGTAAGAGTAGCCAGGATTTTGTAGACCATGAAACCTGCTGAGTAGACCTCCTATACCAACTGCAGGAGAGGGCTTTCTCATCACATGACCTTCAGATCTAAGGTTAAGGACTCATTTCATATTGACAAAGCATAGTTTTTTGGGGGAATGAAACTATGATAAATGGATTCTAAGTAATTAATATGTGTATAATTTATTTCACATATCACCCATATTGCCAAAGGCAGCTAATCCTACAATGGGGCTACAGTCCACAGACAAAGGAGAACAATCAGAAGCTAGGCCATTCTTCTGCTTATAGGCTAAATTACAATGAACTTGTTTTATGAGACTTTTTCCAACTAACAGGTTATGCCTTAATTACCAGTCATTAATGTTGATTAAATTATATTTACATTGCCAACACCACCAAGCTAAACTCAATCAGTGCTTTCACAAGGAAATATTCCTGATCAAAATACAAAGGCTACCCTGGGCTCAGTTAATTGGAGCATTGTCCCATAAACCAAAATGTTGCAGGTTCAATTCCCAGGCAGGGCACATACCTTGGTTTCAGGTTTGATTCACAGTTGGGGCACATACAGGAGACAGCCAGTCAATGTGTCTCTCTCACATCGATGTCTCTCTCTGTGTCTCCCTCTCTCTCTCTGTCTGTCTCTCATTCTAAAAAGCAATGAAAAAAATGCCCTTGGGTGAGGGTAATAAATAAATAAACAGCACAGCCCTAGCTGGGACCCACTCACAACCCTCAGAGGTATAAACACAGCAACACTGGGAGAGGGGAATCTGAGATCCAGAAAGAACAATGAGAAGCTTTGTAAACTGTGTTTTCAAGGGAGCCATACTAATAGTGCAAAATAGAAGCTTTTTTTTTTTAATTTAATTTTATTGTTGTTGTATTACATCCATCCCCTTTTTGCTCCCCAAAATAGAAGCTTTTGAAGCGACTTGTTTGTCCAAGTTGGCTCTTCAGCTTTCATTTTAACCACTAAAATGAGAATGTATGTATTTACATTTGACAAGTATGTGTGCACCTTGTTTAATCCAGGTAACGGCTCTATAGGAAAGGCTGTCAGGGCCTCATTGTTGTCATCATCATCATCATTATCACCATTGCCAAAAATTATGTCCATACCGAGGGTCTCCCAGCTGGATGCATGCAGAGCATGTCAGACACCCAGCCTTCCAACTCCTTATGTACAAGAGGTGCTAACTGCTCAGAAGGTCCCAGGTGAAAGTTCTCTCTAAACAAGTGAATAATCCACTTTGGGGAGGATGGAAATTTATGAAACTCTTCTCTTTGGATTTGGTAGTAATGTATTAATAGAGCTTGGATCCTTCTCCAAAGATAGCCCTTGTGGAAAATACTTTCTCTAGCTCAGCTTGCATCTGAGCTCTCCCTGACCTTACGGGTCTCTTTAATGAAACTTCAGGATACTGATTAAATAAGATGGCATCCACCTCTATATAAATTATGGTTATGATAGCTTATCATCTCTCCCTTTTAAAATCACCACCATTAATTCAGAACACACTGTGGGGCAGGGTACCAGTGTTGACACTAACTGGTTAAAAAAAAAACTACACCAAAATAATAAAGCCTCTCACTGAAGGTCCATAGGCATGATTCCAGAAGCATGTGTGGGAAAATCCAACAGAAAACAAATTTAATATGCTGAGAAAGATTCACCAGTCACCATTGGAGGCAATAGAGACTAATACACTGCAGTCAGAGCCCCTGGGACACTCTGGCCCCTGTTATTTATTCACTCAACAGTGTAGGGCATCCTTCTACCAATCAAGAAAATCATAGGAACTCCCCTTGAAGAACTCATAGTCTGGGATTTTGGGTGGGGTGGCAGACAAGTCACCAGAAGATTATAGAGTGATCAATGTGGGACCATACTACATATGGAATGGGAGGAGATCCTCGAAGAGGGTGGGGGTGGGAAGCCTCATCCGTGTAAGTGGTTCTTGAGCTGGGTCTTGAATGATAAGTAGGAGTGATCCATGGTCAAACAAAGGAAAGCCACTCTAGCAGAGGGCACATCACATGCAAATGCACTATAGTTGGAGAAACATGAGCAGTTATCATAGGAGTAGTGGGAACATGAAAAGCCCACCTGAGTTCTTCAACGTCAACTCCAGGAGCCCCAGACCCCTGTGGAATATAACAGCCTATGAATGTTTATGGATAGTAGGCAGCCATCACCAAAGCCCAGGGTAGATGTTATGCAACTATAGCCTGCTTCAGGATTTGACAATGAGAAATATCCCTCTGGAGTCCAGACCTGCCTGTTTCACACTAGAGGTCCCTAGAGAACTTCCACTTTTCTCTTCCTCATCATGAAAATGGGATTAATGACATCTGCTGCAGAAAAGTGTTCTAAGCATTTAAAACACATCTATGAAACATTGGGAGCAAAGTAGCAGGCTCTCCATAATTGGTAGTATCCTTGCTGTTATTATGGAGGATTCTATTCTGGTGAGTCTGGGATGATCCTAGGGATTCATACTCTCCTGATTTCAAGTTCATGGCAGATCTATTGGGTGGCAATGTTCACGCCTCCAAAGACACCTGAGGCTGCACTGTACCCCATCAGGAGGTTGGCCTCTCGTTACATGCTCACAGAATCCAGACACAACCTTTTTCTCTTTTGGGCCCTCCACCCACGGTTCTTTGTGCTTCAAGCACACACCCTCCACTTGTTATTAGCTGAAGCCAGAAAAGAATTGTAATGATAAGTCTGTCAGAGAGAAAAATGATATCGCATTCCCAAGACAAGTGGAAATGCTATTGTGTTTGCTGTTTGAACTGACTGTGCCACCTCCCTGCGGCGACACAGAATGCTTGGAGTTGGTAGTTCCTGTTCTTGTTCTTTCTTTCTCCCTCATGTGCTTCCAGTTTTACCAATCACCTTTAGTGGGTATTTTGAGGTAAGAAAATTAACTTTATTTATTAAATGGAAGACTGTTAAGTCTACTTTCACTCACTCTCTACTGCCACTCAATAGATCTTGCCACTAACTAAAAATCAGTTCCGTGAGTCCTACCTCCCAGAAATAGCCTTTGTGCAGGACTGTTAGGTGCCTTGTTTGGGTACCAATCAAGGCTTAGGAATCCCAACTCTACTGCTATTATGACCTTGAACAAGTTATTTAACCCTTCTTAGCCTCCATTTCTCATCTGGAAAATAGTAATACTATTATCTATCACACTGTCATGCAGTCTTGTCACACAAAAGACAATAAATAAATGACAGCTGTTATCTATTTTTAGCATTATTGATACTACTCTCCCCATTTCTCACTGCAGATATGTCCTGCAGATCAGGACCTTCACCATCCCCAGAGGAGATGAGTTCATGCAGATTCTAACTCCTAAGCATTTGCTGACTCCCTTTTCCTTAACAGGAACACTAGTCTTCCATTCTGTGTCTCTGTCAAACAACTAATCGTTCTCCTCCAAAAACCTGCAGGAACCACACCCTTCTTTAGGAAGTCTTCCTAGATTGATTCTGTATATGTCCAGTCATAGAGTTTTTCAGTTTCACAGCAATAAAGAGAAAACGCACTCAAATAAGGTTCCAAGGAAAATTTAATAAGGGGACCACTTACAGAAATATGGACAGTGCTTTAAAAACCACCATGGAAAATCAAAGTCCCAGAGATTAGCAATGGCAGTAAGATATATCCACCCATTGTTCTGAAAGGAATGGTTTTCTGGGAGCCTTCTGAGAGCTGGAGCCAGGCTAGAACTGACCAAACCCAGTTAGGAGCCAGGGACAGCAGCTCAAAGCACAGGACAAGAAAGGAAGGGAATGAATCTGAGTTGAGGGTGGGGTCATGAGTAGAGAGTAAAGCACACTCTAGTTATTCCAGCTCCTCCATTAGGCTCTGCAAATATACCTGGGGAGGAATTTGCTATGTGAGATGCATATATTTTCCATTTGAGGATCTGTTGTGGTAGCTATGGTGTAACACCCCAATACATACAGTTATATGTCCCCCTGCCCCACACAAGCCTTAATCCGTGTCTTCTTCATCTGGACTGCTCTTTAGATGGCAGAGAACATACTTTTTATTGAGTACCTACTATGCTCCAAGCGCAAAGCCTCATTTGATCCTCATAACCATCCCGTAAGGGCTCACAGTTTAAAGATGAGAAAACTGAGCCTCAGAGAAGAGTGTCTTGCCCAAGATCATTCAGTGTGATCTGACTTTAGCCCTGACTGTGAAGCTAGTACTGCTGTGTCACAAAACTTCATGGTTTTCATGAAAGACTACCAGCCCTGCCTCCTTCCACTGTGGTCAGCTACTTTGCAGGTTTCATTTGGGTCATTATTATTATTTGGTCTGTCTGCACAGAGTGGGTTAATGGTATCCACTCAGCCTTCAATATTAGATTTGCACCAATATTATTTGCACTCCACCAGATAGCCACCTATATAGTTATCTATCCTGACTATTGTCACCTCCCCAAATTATTCTGGATGTGCCCTACTGTATCCATGTCCTTCTTTTGTATCTTCCCTTCTGTGAGCAGGACACAGGCACAAAATGAGATGAACTCCTGTCTCCAGCATGAAGTGACAACAAAGGGAGAAGGAAGGGTGAAGACCTGAGTTTCCAGCCTCAGAAATGAGAAGTTTCCCTCCCCATCTCTGACTCACAGGATAAAGGATTACTACATAAGAAAAAAGAGGAAGAGATTAAGAGGTAGGGTGGTTCAAAAATATTTAAAAAGACAAATGTCCTCTGTCAAGTAAAATCTTTTATTTTTTTAAGATTTTATTTATTATTTTCAGAGGGAAGTACAGAGAAGGAGGAAGACAGGGAGAGAAGCATCAATGTATAGTTGCCTTTCACCTGCCCCCAGCTGAGGACCTGGCTGGAGATCTGGCTTGCAACCTGGTTATGTGCTCTGACTGGAGAATCGAACCAGTGACCTTTGGGTTCACAGACCGGTGCCAATCCACTGAGCCACACCAGTCAGGGAGAGTGAAATCTTTTGAAAACAAGCAAGATCATCATCTCAATGGAAGTTTTGAGGTACGGTTCTGCCTAAAGTGGGAAAGTGAAGGGTATGGGCCCAGGTACTCTCTGGGTTTCCTTCTGTGAGTTCTGCAGGTTGGCAGACTCACCAGGTAACTCAGTAACAGGATAAAGAGGCAGTGGCTTGCTGTTTTCAACAGGGACATAGAATAGATATTGAAAAGCATCTTCCATCTCTGAAGGCCACCACATCAGCTCTTCTGATTCCCATGCTAAGTTCCTGGCCTGTCCCCCCACATTTCCTTCTATCTAGCTTGCAGCTCTCATGCTGCAGCACAGGCAGACTATTTCCTCTCACTCACAACCTTATGGAGATGGAGAACAGCTGTTGCCTGATTGATCCTCTGGAGAATAACTGTTCAGGGTTTTGTTTTAGTGGAAACACCAGGGTGCTGAGGAATTTGCCCCTTTGTTTGAAAATGAATGACTTCCTCTTAGGGCTGCTCTGAGGGGCTTCCACCTGAGTCAGGGTAACTTCAAAGGCTCCCCACATTTCTGTGCCAGAAGCCAGAAGCTGAATGGGGCCTCCTCCCATGGCTTCTGCCCAAGACTGTATAGTCCCAGCCTTAAGCCCACCACTTGGAAGCTGGGTTAGGGCTCTGTGCACATGTGCAGTGGGCATTGATGTGTGTGTCTGCATGGATATACATGTCATCCTGTACTCGGGAGTGGGCATTGTATATCCAAAATACATTTCTCTCTTCCCATTGTTAAGAATCAGCCTTGGAAAGCAAAGAAATAGGAGGGAAGACAACATTCAGCTAAGGCCCTATATTTTCAGTTTTAGTTTGTGATAAATATTTATGACCAAGTTACAACAAGTCCTGAAAAAGAAGCTTTTAATAGAAACACAAATACTTATCACTGTGTTAATTATGGGCCTCTGCTGGCTGTCCCAATATATGCTTTCTGTTCATTTTTTAATACTTTGCAATAATTTTTTTCTTCTTTTTTAAAAACCCTGTCTAGCAAGCAGCTGTTTTCTATATGCATCTGGGTTTTGTAACACTGTTTCTCTTTTAGTACTTAAGTTCAGCATAATTTGAAATTAATCTGACTGCAGGTATCAGGAAAGAACAGGATTTTGTTCCCAATGAGAGAGGCCCCAGAGCCAGAGTGCATGTTGGTCAGGTGGCCAGACGATTGAGGACTTGGGAGAGCCGCATCCACTCTCACCTGGTTGTGAGGTAACACCATGTTTACATCATGGATGCCACACCTGGGTCCATAGACAAAGACACTTTACAGGCAGGATGGCAGAGCATTTTAATTGCCATGTGACCAGTAACATAAAATCTCACCAACAACCCCCATAAATCACACCCTGACAGCTACTGGGCTTGTCCAACGCTAAACACAAGTGGACTTCTCTTTTACGTCGTGTCTTAAGTCGTAGGCAGCACCATCACCCTTCAGCAAACATCTGTAGTTCATCTTAGCGTTTGAAGAAATATATGAGTTTCACTGTTCTTTTTTTTTCTTTAAGTTTTTTGCAGCTTCTGCTCCTTGATTTGTTTGAAGGCCATCTGCTACATATAAACGGGGGTGGGAGGCAGGCTGTGGAAAGAAATATTTGGGAGATGCTGGGAGAAAATGAAAATCCTGTGAATGTTTTTGTCAGTTTCAGTAGGCAGACTACTTTCCTTTCTGAACCCCCACACCCTAAATAAGCATTGGACTTGGGACTTCACAGTTGGCTCTAGCTGACACTTGTCCAGGTTCTGTCTCCTGGCCAGTACTCTACCACTAAAAACATGAGTCCCGGCATTGCTAATTCTAAGATCTCTCAAACATTGAAAATACCTGCTGGAATTGACTTCTGAAGCTCCCTGAAGGTACCCTGTGAACTTTGAGATAAAAAAGGGCCCCCAGGAACCTTGGGTGGCCTTTCTCATGAGAATGTCAATGAAGCTCTCAGGAGAATCTGTCATGGCATGAAGTTGCCACAGGGTGGTGAAAGTTCTGCAGCTGTCTGCTCTCACTCAGCCTTCTCCCCTAAGAAGCAGAGGAGAAATGAAACCAAGTGCTTCTGTGCAAATAATGGCAGCTAGGGGCTTCCTGCCCTTCCTGCACAAACTGAGGTGTCCCAGCTGAAGCTGGCTTTTTGGAGATACCAGATGTTTAAACATTTGCCCCTTGAAATCATCACCAGCCCCAACCATGCCTGGCCAGGTTTCCTCGGCCTTAACATGGGCCAGGCAGCTGGCACTGTTCCAGCTCCAGGGACCACCAGTCCACTTGCCAAGAAATTAACTTAAAGGATATGTTTGATGACCAAGGTGCTGGCTGGCTTGCCAGAAAAGCAGACAGTGTTGATGACAGAGATTTCATCATAATACCAGCTTTCTCTTTGCCCTGGAAGATTCTGTCCTTATGTCAACCAAAGAGATTCTTATAAATCCCAAATCTTCCAACAGCCAGTTTTATTTTCCCACCCTTCCCATCCTTTACTGAAGTTCTAAATACTTCAGTAAAACCAATTAAACATTTGTTATTATCATCATTAGTATCAGCAGTGCTTGTTTGATCTCTGTAATTTATAGAAAAGTGGTGTAAAGTTCCAACTCAGGCTTTGCAGGGTTTTTCCTGCTTTTATTTCTCCTGCAGTGCTCTGGCATGCAGCCACCAAAAAAAAAAGGAAAAGAAAAGGAAAGAAAAAGCGATGCATTGAGCCACAGGTTTTTGAGGCACATTTCAGCCTTTGCTCCTGAGAAGATAAATTAAGTATCATCAACTTTGTTTAGGTGTTTAATGGAAGACCCTTCTCCAGCTAAATGCTCAGAATCTGGCTGGGCATCCTAGCCAGGTGAGACTTTGCCATGTGGCTTTGTTCATGGTGAGAAGGCAGCGGGGACAGCAGGCCCCATTCCTGTAGCGAGGGGCTACTGTCCCCAACCCACCCTCAACAAGGCTGGAAAGCCCAAAACAAGTAAGCCTGAGAATTCCTTCAGCAACAGCACAAATTTACCCAACTCTGCTAAGCCTACAGATTTATGAGACAGAGAAAATTTTACCCAGAGGAAAAAAAAAAAAAAGACTCTTGTCAATCACCTCCTGTATGCTTACAAAAAAATCTTGCTTGCAATTTTAGGCCGCTTGGTGGAGAATTGCAGAAAAGATGCTTTTAAGAGTGGACTCAGTGGTAAAATTAGAGGGGGTAGAGGCAATAGTGAGTTTCCACCCCTGCCAGGGCTGCACTTTCTTCATAGCTGCCTGGGAAACACTTGTGTTGTTCTGCGATTATGGTATGATTTGTCAGAGCACTTTTATGTACAAGTGCCCGCGTCTGTTGAGGTCTGCAATGCTACCTTACTGACAGTTCCAGATGTTGTGAAGATAAAATGCCTCCTGCTTGAGGAACTGTGCAATGAGAAGCCCCAAAAGGTGTTCCAAATACAGTTTAAAAAGGCATCTGTCTTAAAATAATTTCAACATCTCACTTGTCTATTTATAAATTCTGTCAGATGTTTTTTTGAGGGGCCCTCTCAGACTATTTTAGATGGCTCACTTTTACATCAAGATACTTTAATCAATGAAGTTTAAAACCTTTGCTCTGTCTTTCCCCACCTGGGCCCAAACATTCAATGTGCTTTCCAGCACTGTTGATACCCTCTTTACGCCAGTCTTGCTGCAGTAGGGCCTTCACATCTTTCTGTTGGGTATATATTACCACCAGCAGGGTTTGGCATTGGAATAGGGTGGAACATGCCACATATCACTGGCCGGGATTGATTCAAGATTCATGGGTAAGTAGGTAACAAATAAAAGGACCCAGAGCCAAGCCCCACTTCTACTTCAGACCTCATAACTCCCGGAATGTAGACCTCTTAAAATAGGAATGAGACTTAACCCTTACTAGAACTTTGGAGTCATGTCTAAGCTTGAGTTTTCACAGGTGAGAATCTAGCCCAAGACCACCCTTTAGCCATCCTTGTCAGTCCTAGTGCAGAGTAATGTTATTCTTGGGTCATTTAACTTCACTCTCAGAGAAGAGTCGAGAACGGTGTTAAGTTATAAATCAATCTCCTCTGGAATGGATTTGTGCCAGAACTGATCAGCTTGAGCATTTTTGCATTGCTTGACATGGTAAAGAGATTATGGTATGCTAAATTTGACTAAACATAGCTTGTTTCGATGTCCTACTTTCCTGGTTGTCTACCTTGCCATGAAAGGTTAAGACCTAGTAGGGAAATGGCATCCATACTGTGGAATCACTCTCACTCCTGGGCAACACTCCCTACTTAGATGGGGTCCATGTATGGTAATCATGCAAGGCTCAAGCCCATCAGATAGATATTTGTAATCTCAGCCTTTGGATGGTTCCGAATGGTGTCTCTTCCAAAGTTACAAAAACAGACATCACGAAACACAGAAGCCAGCCTGTAGTGGGCTGAGCTTGTAAATCCCTGTTCACATGTTCACCATTTCACACAGTTAACATTAGCCTTCCCTCTTCCCTGATGTCATTAGCTGAGTCCTAAAAGTGCAGTGACTTCATTGTAGTTGACCTGGTTGCTCTATTGGAAATTCTTCATGAAAATCTTCAATCCATGTGGATAAAGGTTTCTTAAGCTGCATCCTCTTGAGGTTTCATCTTGTAGTCCAAGCATCCAATCAACACAAAACAAAACAAACAAAAACAAAAAACAAAAAACGAATTTCTCACTTCTTTCTGCCCATTCACAAATATGTCACCAGTCTAGAGAGGACAACAATAATGTGCACCTTCAGCCTCACTGTCTTCAAATTCCCAGAACCCTTTTGCTTTCTGGAATGGAAATTTCCAGCACATTAAAGATCCGAGTTCTTACCTTAATGAACATGGAAGATGGTGACCAGGTTGTGGAATCAGATCAACAGGGGAGAAGGCCAGGGTGCCATGACAGACAGGACCATACTCTACCCCTGTGTACACAGAGAGAAGAGGGCTGCCAACATGATCAGACACACATGAACAAGGACATCTGCAAATTAACAAACCTCAGCCTCTAGGGCTGTGCCATGCATTTGTCTTGCTGAATAAGGTAAACCAGAAAGTAATTTCCATTAATGTTTGTCCAAGCTATTCATCATAGGAAGTTACACAACTGCATTGAGGCTGGGATTTTTACCCAGGTATTCCTGGCCTCATTGTTGTGACTTCACAGTGGGAAGTAGACAGGTGGCAATGTCCCTTTGACTTGGCTTCTGCATTGTGATAGTTGATGTAAAATGGACCCTGAAAAATATATATTTTAACATTACAAACTCAAGAAAACAAACCAGAAGAAAGAGAATCCCTCTTTCATTTTTCTTTTCCTTGCAATGGGAATGAACAGTAAAATTTTCCCCTCTAGCTGGGAACCAAATTAACCAGCAGTACTAACTAAGAGAGAAATTTGTTATCGTGTAAGATATGAAAGAAATACTTGACTCAAAAGGTTTTCTAAGGGTGATGGAATCTTTATGAAGTATAATTTAGAATTATTAGAATTATTTTCCATGGAAGGAAGTAACTCTAGATTAAGATAAATATTCTAAAAATGGCATTTATGAGAACTTACAAATCTGTGAATAAATATCTTTGTATGTGTCCATGCATTTTTTGCAAACAATTCAGAGTCTTTCTCTATTTGTGCTGCCACTGATATCTGAGGCAATAACAATTGCAACTTTGTAAATTTTCTGAGGCCTGCAGAGAAGATAGGAAATTCTCAAGAGTGCCCTTGGAAGCACAGTTTGCATTTTTCAAATAAAGTCAAACCAACAAATCACTGGCAGTTTCACCTCTGATGTGACCTCCTTTGTTAGGAAAAGGAAATCAAGGGGTCTAGCACTTGTATTTGAAACACTTCAAGAGATTGTCTTTTTTCCCTCTTGAGTGCCTTCTCTTCACATCCTTGCCTCCCTGCAGTGGATGGGTCTGCGGTACCCTGGGAGATAGTCGCCCCAGGACCCAGCCCAGAACTGGATGGAGGAAGTGGTCAATGCCCTCCTTTTCCAGAGAGCTGTGCTCCCAGAACACAGTGAGACCAGACTTGATGCAGCTACCGAAAGCCAAAAGACCTGCAGTTAAGTAAGGGGAAAAATGTATTTTTTATCATTTTGGCAATCTTGATTGGCTGCCTAAAGAGAAGCTGCCATTCTAGGTTTCCAGCATGACTATACAGACAGGGCTAAATCAGAGGTCTCCAAAAACCCTGCCATTTGGCTAAAACCTGAAAAATCCAGTCTGTAGGCTGCAAGACTTCCCAATACTGCCAAGTAACCCTTTTTTTCTATTTGAAAATATCTGAATCTCTCACCACTTGTATAGAGACATTTCACGTCATTCAGATGAAAGCCCAGTTTTACTGCACATCAGTATTGATTGGACATGTTACAAACAAGCTTCTGAAGGACAAAGAAGCCTCCTTTATCCACAAGAACCCCGAATATCTTTATGGCCTCAGTAACCTGGGGTCTTTGGAAATATCTGGAAGCATACAGTCTGTTCTAGTTCTTCCCCAAATATTTGTTATTGTAGAAGCAGCATCAGGCTGCTGGTGCAGAAACAAGCAGCCTCAGAACTCATCCCATCCCTGTAGATGTGTGCAGGACAGAGTGACTGTGGTGCCTAGGACAGTGCTGCCCCCTACCCCCCAACTCCTGCCCCATTGGCATTCAATCAACACTCAGCAAGGTGGCATTTGTGGAAAACTTGTGTTTGCACATAGACAGCAGCTTCCCAGGGACTGTGCTTGGGGCTTAATGTGCCCGGTTTGGTAGGAGTAGAGCAGCTGCCTCCTTGAGCCTGGGGATTTCTCAGTTGATAGAGGAAATCCTCTAACTATTTACAACCATTTAACAACTGCGTATATCCTGACAGCTTTACCTCCCAAATTTCTCTTGATACATGCCTCTCAGCCTCCAGGACACATGCACCTCTGACCTCTGCCTGTGCTGATCTCCCTGCTTCCGCCCTGGCCCAGTGGAGGTCCCTTCTTCAAGGGGCAGACAGAACAATCTCTTTACAATGCAGATTTGCTTAAAAATCTGCAGCAGCTTCCCACTGCCTTCAGTATCAAAATCAAAAACCTTACAGGAATCTTCTAGACCCTGACTGAGCCCTTCTCTCATCCCCATCACCCACTCTGGGGCCCCGCTTGTCCTGGCTTCCTTGCATTTGCTCAGGGCCTCTGTACATCCTGTGCCCTCTTCTTAGGGCATGACTCCCCACAACCCAGCCTTCACTCCTTGCTGGCCCTTCAGCTCTCAGTTGCAATGCCATGTCCTCAGAAAGGTCCTTCTAGACAGCCCCTGACCAGGTCAGATCTCTACCCTCCCCATATAGTTACACATATAACCCTAAAGCAGCCCCTACAGTGCCCTTCAAAACATGGCCCCGCATGTAAGATTATTTGATTATTAGGGGTTTTTCTTTTAGACTCTAAATTCTAGGATCTAGTTCTTTGAAGAAGAGGTAAGGCCAGTTTTTTTAAATAAAGATTTTAATTATTTATTTTTAGAAAGAGGGGAAGGGAGGGAGAAAGAGAAGGAAAGAAAGATCAATCAATTGCTGCTCTCTGCAACCTGACTGGGAACCAAACCTACAACCTAGGCATGTGCCTCGACTGGAAATCAAACTGGCCACCTTTAGATTTGTGAGACAATGCCCCACCAACAGCCATACTGGTCAGAGTGAAGCCAGTTTTTCTCAATCTTGTGTCCCTAGCTCTTAGCATAGTGCCTAAAGAATATGGCATATAGTAGGTGATCAATAAAAAATGGATTGAATACATGAGTAACTGACACTCTAACAAGCAGGAAGCAGGGAAGGAAGAAATAATGAAAGGGAGGAAAGAGGAGAGGCTGGCTAGAGCCTGACAATACCAACACCTCCAACACTGGTGGATCTTGCTTGCCTCATCTCATTGTAGAAACTTGGCCAAGTTACCCACCTGCTCTGAGCCTCAGTTTCCCTCTCTGTAAAGTGAGAGGTTTGGATGCTCCCTAATGATTGACTTTTTCAAAGCTGATATTCTGGATAGTAATTATGATGATATGATGATGATGATAATAATTATAGTAAACATTATTAATTGAGCACTTAACCTGTGCAAGGAACTATGATGCTTCCTTATATTTTCTCGTTTGATCTTCAACTATTCTGTGAGAGATGTACAAGTATCTGAGACTATTTTATAAATAAGAGAAACTGAGGCAAAAGAGGTTAGCTGAACCAATAGTCAACAAGCTAAGAAATGACAGGGTTAAGATCTAAACAAATATTCCCCTGACTCTACTTTGCTATACCGCTTCAAATTGCATGATGACTTCTAACAATACAGAATGTGGCCAGTCTTGGGAACATGGTGAAAGCACATTTATGTTTTGTGTTTGGAGCAGGCAATTGTCTCCACTCTGGGTGAACATCCGTCCTTGGTCCTTGAGAGAACTCTCACCCAGATGTATGACTGCTTAGGAAGACTTAAAGATCATAGGCGAAAAGGTAGCATTCTCTTGACCAAAGTTCTCTGCTGCTGTGGACACTCTCCAAAGGCAACTTTCTGACCCAGACCTTGACTGATTCCTTCTGCCTCCATCTGAGGCTGTGAATTAGAAGCTATCAAGCCAGATGTGATTGCAAATAAATTTTATTTGGCCTCACAACTTCTAAAAACTGGATGATTTTACATAAAAATTCAGATATGTGACCTTATTTGAAAAATCAGATCTGGCTACAATCCAACTTGCCAACAATCAGCTGGAGCTGAGTCAGGCATCCCTTTTAGATAGACCACTTTCTCTGGTTGACCACAGATTCCAGCACTCCTATTATCTCACAAGGACCCTCACAGGCATTTGAGCTTGGCAATCCCAGACCTCAGAACCAAACACAAAGACTTTGGCCTGTCATTCAAAGCCCTTTGCAAATTTCCAGCCAGCCTAGAAGCCCTGGCTGTCCATCCATCCAGAGTAGGTGAACCCTACAAGCTAAATTCAATTATACTTTATCCAAAGGGTCTCTGTTCTCTTCCATACCCCTACCCTCAGTTACATTTGATTCTGTACCACTGGGTATTTTTTTCCTCATTTGCTTGTGGCTTAACTGCTTAGCTGGAGTCCACACAAAATGAGTGGAAGCCCTGACCTTTTTGGATTTCTGTACTTGTACAAAACAGCAACGAGAACAGATTGCCTGCTTCCTTCCTGCTATTCAAAGTATAGCTCACTGACTAGCCACTCTGCATTACCATCCCCTGGGAGCCTGTTAGAAAGGCATAATCTCAGGCCCTGCCCACACTTCCTAAACCAAATATGCATTTTAATAAGATCTCTCAGGTAGACAGTATCACTTTAAAGTTCAAGAGTCTGTGGCAAAGTGGAAAAATTTTAAGTCTAAGTCAGGCTCAGCTATAGGTCAGGGACTTGCTCCTCAGTCTGCCCACTCTCTTCCCCAGGCTGCTCCACTTCTCCAAGCACAATAGCACACTCACAAGTGGCCACACTCAGCGTAAATTGTGCCCCCACTCAGGGTCCCAGGACGGAGCGAAGACACACTAATTCCCTTTCGCAAAGTGAGTGACTCCCCTGTGTGTCAAGTCAGCTCTCTGATCCCAACATTCCTGCTCTACTGACATGGGAGGAAATTGAGTTAGTCATGGCAGGAAATGTAAAATCGCCACCCAATGTGGTCATGAGCTCTAAGAGGCACCCAGGGACTCTGGGGATTCTGGAGATGACCTAACAGAAAAGACAGTGTGTGTCGTAGAGAAGAAGTAGAATATTGGCTAGGAATGTGAGACCATTGTTGCAATAGTGGAATCACATTATTGTAATACTTTCTCTCCTGATGGAGGTAGGAGTTTAATTCTGTCAATCAATCCAATAACTATTAATAAGAGAAAATGCTGTAAGCCAAGCACTTTTTCTAGGTGTCACATAACAGATAAATATGCTTATAGCCATGAGGCTTATAATCTAGTACAGGGAGATAGACCAGGAAACAAGAGAAATGAGGATAAGTTGTATCTTATTGCACCTGTGTGTTTTGAGATGAAGAAGGGTTCTTATGATATGAGCAGTTTATATTTCATATTGGTAAACAGGATGTGCTAAACTCCTTGCTCATCGGAACTCAGCTAGTCCTCATAACAATCCTAAGAGGTAGGGTGGTACCTCAGGATGGCCTCAAAGGTTGCCCCAGTGGACCCCATCTGCTGGCATTCCTGCCCCTTTATAATCCCTTCCCCTTCACTTGTGGGCTGCACCTGGTGGCTGGCTTCTAAGAAAAAGAATGTGGCACAAATTTTGGGATGTCATACAAAATTAGGTAACAAAATGACCGCTGGCTCTCTCCCTCTTACTCTGGGAGAAACAAGCTTCCATTGTGAGGAGTTCTACAGTCACATGCGACAAGAACCTGATGTCTTCAGCCAACAGCCAGCAAGGACCTGAAGACACCAAGAGCCTTGTGAATGAGTTTGGAAGCAGACCTTCCTCTGCTGGAGCCCTGAGAAGACCGAGGCCCCAGCCTGCACCTTGATGACATTCTCTTGAGGAAATTTGAGTCAAAGGCTCCAATGAGCAATGCCCATATTCTTGACCCACCAAAACTGTGGCATTAGAAATATTTATTTTAAGCCACTAAGTTTTGGGTAATTGTTTACAAAAAAAAAAAAGAGTAATACCTTATTTATGCAGATACTATTACCTTCATTTTATAGATGATAAAACTGAAGCATAGAGAAGTCAATTAACTTGTCCCAGGAGAGACAGAGCAGGGATTTGAATCCAACAGTCTGGCTCCCATGGCCCATGTGATTAAGCATCACAGGAAGCTTCCATAAAGATTACATTTGATTAAAGTATCTGTTTGTACATTTGCTTCTCTCATCAGACTGTGTTCTCTGTTTCAGGTCTGTGTGCCTGGCACCTGATCAGTGCTCAGCTCGCAGGAAGTGTGCTACAAAAGTTGGCTGAGTGAAGAGCCAGGAAAGTGGAAGTGAGCAAGGCAGGCTGTCCTGGTGACTGTGGCCTCATATTAGAGCAGGGAAGTAATAGGGATGGGGAGAAACATCACCAGGTCTCTATCAGCCCTAAGTCTCCTTTCTGGAGATGGAACCCATTTTTAGCTGAGACATATTCAATTCCAACAAAAGCATGTTAGAGTTGGCCCAAGTTTAATATCCTTGATATGATCTCTAATCTTTTTCAGGTGCATCTCACATTCAGGAATCTATTTGGCTTCCAAACAGCAAGTTGTCTCTTGTACCAGAAAATATGTGACTTGTATCTGTTTATCTTAAGTAACCACTGAAAGATATGTTTATAACTTCATGGGAATGTCCTACAAGCCTGTTAAACATCTGTTATTGTTGTGTGTACACTTTCTAAGATGGTTCTTTGGATGGACAATTTTGTTTAAAACAAACATCCAGGGAGAATTTTTTTTTAGTGCTAAGTAACTATAAACTCCTATCTCCCAAGTTTAAGGCTTTGTGCAGGAGGGTAGAAAAGCCCTGGAAGCTGACTTGAAGCAGAGTCAGGGCCAGGTGAAGGCTGAGCTGATCAGCAGGGCAGGTCCTCCAGAGCCAGACGTCTGAAGGTATGGGGAGATGAGGGGAGTGCCCACAGAAGCAAAAGAGTGTGCTGAAGAGGGTGCATGGTATGGACCAAACCAAGTTCCCCCTCTGCTACCTAGTACTGTGCAACTTGGTCCCCGGGCCTCAGTTTACTGATCTACAAAGTGGAAGTCATATTAAAATCTAGACAACTCAAGAGGCGGTTTGCCTTCAGTACTTTCTCTAAAAGTGGCATCTTTTCAACACTTTTGAGATAGCATGTTGGCTTGAGGACTTTCTTTTATGCTGGCCCTCTCCACTCCCCACCGCTCCCCTTCACTCCTTGGCTTGCACTCCTCTGGGGGGAGATGATATAGCATCTTCACTGGAGAGAAGTCAGGAAGGCTTTTCTGGAAGCCTGCAAGGTCCTTGGCTTTATGAGAGGGTTGCAAGAAGGAAGAGACTTTGGCACTGCTTGCCCTGCTGCATCCATTCCCTAGTGTTTGCAATTCCAGGAGCACGTGTATCCTTCTTTTCTTAATTAATGGATCTTTTTTTTAGTAGTTTTGGGTTTACAAAAAAAAAATTTAATGAAAAGTACCAAGTTCTCATATACCCCTTCACAAATCCCAATTTCCCCTATTTTTAACATCTTACAGTAGTTTGGCATGCTTGTTACAATTGGTGAGCCAATATTGATACATTATTATTCATTAAATTCATGATTTACATTAGGGTTCACTCCATGTTGAACATTCTATTGCTTTTGACAAATGTATAATGACATGTCCACCATTATAGTATGATACAGAAAAACAGCTGAATTGCCCTAAAAATCACCAGTGCTCAACCTATTAATCTCTCCCTTCCTCTCCCCAACTCTCCCCTAACTGCAGCCCATATAACCATTAACCTTATTACCATCTCTATAGTTTTGCCTTTTCCATAATGTTACATTGTTCAAATCATATAATATGTAGCCTTTCTTTCAGTTAGGTATATTCATTTAAATCTCCTGCATGTCTTTTTGTGGCTTGAAATCTCATTTCTTTTTCTTTTTTCTTTTTTTTTTTTAAATATTTTATCCATTACTTTTAGAGTGAGGGGAAGGGAAAGAGGCAGAGAGGGAGAGAGACATCAAGGTATGGTTGCCTTTCACCTGCCTCCAGCTATGAACCTGGCTGGAGACCTGGCTTGCAACCTGGTTATGTGCCCTGGCTAGGGAATTGAGCTAGCGATGTTTGGGTTCTCAGGCCAGCACCTTATCCACTGTGCTACCAGCCAGGACTCATTTCTTTTTATTGTTGAGTAATATTCCATTATAGGAATGCACTGCAGTTTATCTATTCATCTGTTAGAGGTCACCTTGATTGCTTCTAAGTTTCGGCAATTATGAGTAAAGCTACTATAAACATTTGTATGTATGTGTTTTTTTGTTTGTTTGTTTTTTGTTTCTATGGCTGTAAGTGTTCAACTTATTTGGGGAAATATCAAGGAGCACAATTGCTGGGTAAGATGGTAAGAGTGTGTTTAGTTTGGAAAGAACTGCCAAACTATCTTTCAGAAATATTAAAGCTCCTATTTGAAAAAGAGACTGTAGCTTATGCCCAGGAAGGCTAAAGCTAAGGGGTTAGGGAAACAGTGCCCAACACTTCAGCCAATCTTGAGTACAATGAAATTAAAGAGGTGGATCAAGTCAAAGAGAGTGGGAAATTACTCTATGAAATCAAGAGTCATAGGAAGACAGAGGACATCCTGTAGGGTTTAGCTAATAAGACACACATGGGAATGCCCCTGATTTCATCCAAATGTTCTAAGGAAATGAAGAGAACTCTTCCCCACTGTCCCCTTGATTTTGCTGTGAGTCTGGTGACTTATTTTCTGTCTTTCCTAATAGTACTCTCCCACTTGATTTCCTCTGCCACCATGATTAAGTGAGGGACTGTCAGCCCACTCTGGAGGAGTTCCCATGGGCCTCTTTGTCACCAGGTGACATACAAGAATGAGCCTTGAGCAAAATCATTCTGCTTCCAGACACGGGCCTCTGGTGCAAAGAACTTAGAGGTGAATATCAGCATGGCATGGCTAGAACTAAAACCCTAAAAGGACTCTGAGAAAGTAGTTACTAGGGACCAAGAGATTCACCAGAGAAGACTCAGTTTATTAGCTGACTTATTTGTTTGTTTGCTTGAACCTTTGCTTTGGTGGTAAAGTAACAAGAGCATGGGTTTGAGAGTCAGGTAGAGCTGGATTCCAATCCTCCTACATTGAGCTTATGCAAGTTATCCATCCTCTCTATTCAAATGTTGCTTACTGTGCAAAACAAAGGTGACAATAACCAATGGGCAGGGCCATTGTGCAGTCAATGAAACATAACCTGGCCCAATAAATGTTAGTTATCTTTCATTTTCACCTCTCCCATTATTTTAGAATCCATACAGTAGATTTACAAAGGCCTTCTTATAGCAAGGTGTACTCAAGGGAAGACAATAGAATCTCCAGTGAGATCAGGTCTGACACATATCTCATAATCATATGATGGCAATGTACAGTATTCATGTTTTTAGTCACACCTGCACCTTTAATGGCCTCTCCATAGTTTTCCATCCATCAAAATCCTTCATGTATTCCAAGGCCAAGTCACAGCCAGCTCTACTATGAAGCCTACTCAAATTTTCAATTAGGATTTAATGTCCTCAGTCTGAATGTGAATGCTCTGAAGGAGGTGTTTTGGCCTATATTGCTCAATGCTATCTTCCTAGCACTTGGGAAAGTGCCTAGCACACAGTAGGTGCCCAAAAAATATTAACTAAATATATTGATTAATTCATTGAATTTTGCTCTCTCTGACACAGCCTTACTCATACGACCACCATTCATTCATTCACTCCCCTAGCTGTTAATATGGTGTGTTTAATGTGCAAGGCATTGTGGGAAGTGCTAAAGTAGCCACAGAGATGGATCTTCCCTCTAAGAGATCACAGCCAATGGGAGGACATCAGATATGTTATATATATTAAGCATTGGTTGTTCAGAAGAGAGAAATGTTACCTTCAGCTGGAGTAATAAGAAAAAAAGAACATTATCAAATAGAAAGCCCTGATTTTGACACACTTCTTATGATTTATTTCATGTTTAATTCATCCAATTGCCCACAACTCACAGGAGGCAGTCACCCCACCTCTTTGGGGTCTTTCACCCCACTTTCTGTGCTTAGTACAAAAGAGTGACTTGAATAGATGGTATTTCAGAGTGAGGTTCTTGTTTGGGAGCAGTTGCTTTGGCAGAGCATGTCTGAATTGCAAGAGGAAATGTGTCTGAGCATCTCTCCCCTCTAGAAGGGGAGTGAATCAGGGAGCACTACCAGCTCAACATCGGTCCTCATTTTCCTGCTGAGTTAGTTGGGGTTTTGCTCCAGTTCTGCTCCCAGAGCCAGAGGCTGAATCTGAAGTTCTGACATTTCATTCCTTCAAGTATCACTTTCTAATTTGCAATAAAAATACAGACATTCTCACTCTTGAGTTGGCTGAGAGTACATTTATGGATGGATATGGACCCAGCTAAGTGGAGTCTTGAGAAAACAGACTTTTATCTACAACTACTTGACTATAACCTTCTAGCCAATGCAAAATCGTTTGCAAATTCTGGCCATGCCCTTGTTAAACCACTCCTTGCCCAAATTCACCTGTACTACTGGCCCCTCAGGAAGACAGGGGTCATCTGTTAAATAATATAGCATTATAATATAAACAAGATTTCTCAACTTAATAATGTCTATAAATTTTCTTGACTCCAAAAATGTTAACCTTCATAAACCCAGCAAGGACTCTCTATGGAAAAGGCATAGACCAGGAACCAGGAAACTTGAACCAAGTTTAGACCCAACTCAAGTCCTACGTCTTCCAGAACATTATTCTGTCTTCTCTATACCTCACCAGTCTATCCTGTCGTGGAATTATTATTTTGCTGATGATCTATTTCAAATGAATTTTTAAATATTTTATTTATGTATTTTTTTTAATTTTATTGTTGTCGTATTACATCCATCCCCTTTTTGCTCCCCTCCGTCCTGCTCCCCACCCACCCATTCCCCTCAAAGTCAATCCCACCTGTTGTCCATGTCCATGGTTCCCCCATACTAGGTTCTTGTCTAAGCTGCTCCCCTTTCTTGCCTCTGCCTCCCCCCTCCCCCCAATCCCTTTCCTCCTGACCACTGAAGGCCTATTCCTTGTATTCATATACTTGGTTCTGTTTTGCTAGTTCTTAGTTTTGCTCATTATTGTCCCGTAATGGGTGAGATCATATGATATTTGCCTTTCACTGACTGGCTTATTTCACTAAGCATAATACTCTCCAGTTCCATCCATGTTGTTGCAAAGGGTCCAAGTTCCTTCTTTCTTTCTGCTATATAGAATTCCATTGTATAAATGTACCAAAGTTTTTTGATCCAATCATGCACTGATGGGCACTTAGGCTGTTTCCAGCACTTGGCTATTGTAAATAGTGCCGCTATGAACATAGGTGTGCATAGGTTCTTATGAATTGGTGTTTCAGGATTCTTTGGGTATAGTCCTAGTAGTGTAATTGCTGGATCAAAAGGCAGTTCCATTTTTAGTTTTTTTGTTGTTTTTTTTTTTTTTAATTTTATTGTTGTTGTATTACATCCATCCCCTTTTTGCTCCCCGCTGTCCCCCTCCCCACCCACCCATTCCCCCCAAAATCAATACCACCTTTTGTCCATGTCCATGGTTCCTTTATACTAGGTTCCTGTCTAAGCTG
>PVIW01011145.1:0-39448 GCA_004026585.1 Noctilio leporinus
TTTGCGTAGGATATCTGAAAGTTTACTGCCTATATTTTTCTCCAGGACCTTTATGGTGGCACTGCTTATGTTTAAATCCTTTATCCATCTTGAGTTTATTTTGGTGTATGGTGTAAGTTGGTGGTCTAGTTTTATCTTTTTGCATGTTGCTGTCCAGTTCTCCCAACACCATTTGTTGAAGAGACTGTTTTTACTCCATCAAAGCACCTTCTTAAGCAAAGTGACTTGCTTGCCTGGTGACTTAACAAGGTATCTATTGGGCTCTCATCTTTTCTGAGAATAGGAAAGGGTTAAGTCAATTCAAGGAAGATTTAAAATTTTCTGTGCTTTCTGGCTTTTTATTTATTTTTATTTATTTATTTTTAATGTTTTATTTTTATTTTATTTATTTCATTTATTTTTTATTGTTGTTATGTTACATCCATCCCCTTTTTTGGCTTTTTATAATATACTCATTATTTTATAATATTTCTTATTTTTCTTGTTAACTTTTTGGCTATTTTTTTCCATTTGTTTCAACATGTGAATGTTAACATCATCTTGTGCCTTTTGATGGTAGTGCTGCGTAGACCATGGAAGTAAACAATAACAACCACAGCAAAACATACAAATAAATGATTTAAGTGTGAAATGAGGTTTAACTAATTATGTTTAAAGCAATCCTGAAGATTAAATGAAAATAGGTGAAAAGATTGATAATATCTGCCATTACTACTATTCTAGGAGGTCCTAAATTTACAGTACCCATTTCACAAAGGGATGACTCTGTTGGAAATTGTAAATGTTTTGAAATGTGTTCACCATTTATGAAAGTTAGATGCATAAGAGTCTTCTGTCTTCTGAAATAAACTAAAATATAGTTCATCTTTAAAGGTGACCTATAGCAGGAGAGGGGTAAGCAAGACCCCTTTGGATCACTTGGTTAAGGGTGGGGAAAAAGGTGGAATAATGGAGAAATAGAATCAAGATTTTCATAAGTGCTAGTATCTGAATCTACTTTTCTGTCATTTTCCAAGGACCTTCTAAATTTTTTACTTATAATCTTGGTGCTCCAAGTCTATAGATGTAAAGTAATTTTGATCCAGAGGAAAACATTGTTGGGCCTCTGAAGTTACTCTGCTTTCTGATGATCATGTGGGCAGCTTCAGGTTTGCTTGGCCTTATGGAAAATCCATTTTGGGTAGTAGTCTATTACTTTACAAAACCTGCTGTAATGTCTCAAATTTTGAATCAACTTTTATTTCTTACTATCTATGATTTGCATTGGGTATAGATTTTTGAGCCATGTAAAGCTTAGAGGAACAGTTTTTCTTCTTCCCAGGTTTATTTGGCTTAACCAGCTCAATTACTGAAGGTTTATTTATTTACTTTTCTGAGATATGTGGGCCCTTTCAGGCTATTTTGACTATGCAGAGGTATTCAAGGCCTTGTCTACAGAGTCAGACTAAACATTTATTTGGGATAGCAGAGATAAAAATTGCTAGAGGTCTCTAGTCAATAGCTAAGGAAATGGCTGACACTATCACAACACTAAGGTGTCTTAGAGTGTACCAGAAGCAACATGAAAAAAGTAATTAAAGCTCCTTTTTCTTAGGAAGAGACAACAATAAATCTTATATCTATATAGCAAAATATTTCCACAAAAATAGTTGCATTTCCATGAAACACAATAATAGCACATTTGCATAAAACTTTTTAGTTTGTAAAACAATTTCTTGTAGAATCTGTCTCTGAGCTTGGTAGCAATTCCTTTAGGGTGGTATAAAAACTGTTAGTATGAGCCCCATTACCTGGTGAGAAAATGGGGACTTAGAAAGCGTGACTTGTCTGAGGTTACATATTCGGGCACAGAATTCAGGTCCCATGAATCCAAAATTAGATCTTCTGAATACTAAAGTACGGTAACTGCATATTTGTGATCACCTATGAGATAAGATTTCAGGGGCAGGGTCCTTGATAGGCCCACTTGTCCCCCAAATGGCATTCTCATTCTACCATTAACTCTTGGATGGGACATTTAAAGCACATTCTCTTAGTCATTGTAAGCCTTTGTAGATTTTATTTTTAATTAAAAATTTTTTTTTATTTATCATTTTTAGAGAGAGGGGAAGGGAGGGAGGCAGAGAGAGAGAAAGACATCAATGTGTGGTTGGTTGCCTTTCACCTGCCTCCAGCTACAGACCTGGCTGGAGACCTGGCATGCAACCTGGTTATGTGCCCTGACTGGGAATTGAACCAGCTACTGTTGAGTTCACAGGCCGGCACCTTATCCTCTGTGCCACCAGCCAGGGCCAGCCTTTGTAGATTTTATAAAGATAGCAATGACCTAGAAGTTCTTGCTTTTCCCTGCTGTCCACTGTTCAAAGAAGCCCTATAGATACATACTCTCAGATAGCATTTCTTAGCTGTCTGACTTTGGACAAGTTACTTAACCCCCCTGGGCTCCTGTTCTATCCATAAATGGGGATAAAACAGTTCCCACTGTATTTGGCTGTTGTGAGCAATCAATGAGTCGATCTATTAAAAATTTTAGAATAGTTCCTGGCACATCAAAACACTCAAAACATATTGGATATTATTATTATTATTTGCAAAGAGCTTGACACCTAGTAAGTGCTCAGTAAATGTGTTAAAAATTAAGGAAAAAAAGAAAGGAAGACATAGTATACCGAATGCACTGTTTTTAGGGCAGGCCTTGATGAATAGAAACAGTGCCAGGATGAACTTCACCCCTACAAGCTTACAGAGAGGTGACCCTAATGTAACTGAACACCGAACCTCTGGTACTCCCAGACTTTCTGCTCAAGTTTATCACCATCCATCAAGAAAATGCTGACAAGCTACTGGACTGTGATTCACAGTGCCCATCAAAACTGGAATCAGTAATGACCTTTGCCGTTGCCTCCCTAAGTGGGGTTTGAACTAGGAAACCCAGACATTCACCTACACACATTTTAGTACTCTGGGCCTCTGCTATAATGAATGGACTTGCAGGTACTTTTCTCAGCAAAAGTGACAGCAGTGCTTTTAGGAAGAATGTTCAAGAAATACCTTCATGAGAATGTTAAACCAGGCATGAAAGTAAATGTGAATTAAGTCATCACATTCTGCCTAATCTCCAAAGAGAATGTGCCTGCCTTTTGAGCAGCTAAGAATAATAAAAGAAAGGATTAAGTTATTTGCATGCAGTTGAACTAAATGCTAAGTTTGTCTTTAGGACAAAATGTTTATATTATTTCCTACCAGGTCTGTAAACAAGCTATTGTGCTCCTAGCTAAGAAGATTAAGTGTCCAGCAGCTTGGGTCCTTAAATCACAAGGCTCTAACTAGTCTTTGAAGAGGAAAAGGCCCTTGTGCAGCAAGGCTGTAGGAAACCGTAAGCGACAGCAGCTCTAAGGCTGACATTGGCCCTTTGGGTTATGCGATGAGAATTCAATGGCTAAGGATGATTTGCTTTCCTCTAAAAGAATGGGTTGTAGAAACCAGGGAGTGGAGTAATTACCTGTCTGGTAATTTATCTACTCCAGAGAGGGAAAAGAAAAAGTCGGAAGTCAGTAACTATAAACAAAAAAGCCGCACTAGATCTACTTCATTGAAGACACCAAGTACCCAATCTCTGATTGGGGGTTGATATATTTCTTTCTTTTGAAAAGTACAACATGGATTATTTTGACTTATATTAATGCATAGAAGGAAATTAAAAGGTACTTTAAAAGGAAATTATGATGACAACCCTACATGGAAAGCATTTCTTCTCTTACAAAATTGATGATGGTGGATTTGAGTCAAATTGAAGGCAGAGTATTTTAATTAGTCACTGCTCCTCAAACTTGAACCTATTTTGACTTACTTTATCTTTCCTCTGACTTCCTCCTGCAGGATATAGAGATATGTTATAATGCTAACAGCAACAATTATAAAGACAATACATTAAGATAGCTTAGACTTATAAACTGCTTGTTTTGTGCTAGCACCTGCTTTTATATGTATTTCATTTATTTCTTGCTGCGTTCTTTTTTTTAAAAATGATTTTATTATTTCCAGAGAGAGGGGAAGGGAGAGAGGCAGAGAGAGAGAGAGACATCAATGTATGGTGGCCTTTCACCTGCCTCCAGCTACAGACCTGGCTGGAGACCTGGCTTGCAACCTGGTTATGTGCCCTAGCTGGGGAATCGAACCAATGACCCTTGGGTTCATAGACAGGTGCCTTATCCACTGTGCCACTGTGCCAGGGCATTCTTGTAGCACTCTTAAGAGATAGATGTTTTTGATTAACCCATTCAAATAATGTAGGGAATTTAAATAACTCATCCAATATTATTAGCTTGTAATTGGTAGAGTTCAGATCCCAGCTCTTAATTAGTACTACTGCTACTACTACTATGATGATGATGACAACCACCACTACTTACTACTATTAATATAAATACAACTGCAGGTACTACTACTGTAATAGTTACAACAGCAACAGCTACTCCTGTTGTATTACTACTGCTGCTCCTACTAGAAATAAACACATATTCATCAAGTCACTTGAAGTTCAATGATAAAAATAATCCTGAATCATACCTGAAGCTCTGTTTATTAATGATACATTAATAACTTTTTATACTTTTCTAGGGAAGTAGCTCTCATGACACCTGAAAGTGAATAGAGGTGTTGGGTATGGCTCAACACAACCCTATAAGAGATTAGAATACAATTTTTGTATTGTTTTGTAAAATACTGTCAAATAATGATTTTTCTACCACAATAAATCTGCATTGGTTTTAGTATAATAAAATTTTCTCAAATAGTCTTTGAGTAAAATTGACAGAATGAAGCAGTGTGAAGTAATCTAGTGACTTTGTATTTTCCCAATGCACTGGGGTGTGTGATTTTATGCAAACTAGTTGAGAAACATTGACACATGATGGCAAATAATTGATTGGCTGCTACAAACAAAGGGATAATGCCAGCTCAACTTTGAGTTCTTAGTTCAAATGCCATCTCTTTAAGAGAAAGGCTTCCCTGCTGTCCCTTGTCCCCCAGCAAGATCAATCTCCCCATCCCCTGCATTCCCTCCCCATAATCCACTTTTTATTATTTTTTTGTTTTAATGTTTAAGTGTTATAATTCACAGAAAAGAATATACAAATGACTCAAGCAGATACCCAACCTCATTCCTAAGTGAAAGTACAAAATGTTACTGTGATTTAATCTCTACAGAGATTAAAACACCATTATTTGAGGAGCAGATCAGCAAAGATAAAAATATTTGATGCTAACGTATGCCAGTGGGACTGTACATTGGTACAATCTTTGTAGAAAGCAATGTACCAATGAAAAGTAATAATGCACAAATATTTTAAGTAATTCTAACTTAAAATTTTATTTTCTAGTAACTCACTAATGTTTAATATGACCTATTGAAGGTTATTCGCTGCAGCATTATTTATACTTGCAAAAAATAATTAAAATGTCAGTTTAATAGGTATTATTTAAATATATTATGTTAATTTTTCTTAAATATATCTAATCCTTGGTATTTTATAAGACTGCTGTGATTTTATAAACTGTAAGTTATATAAAGATAAAGGTTACATCTAGTATTTTTGTCCCACCATTGAATTTCTGGATTCAACACATTATCTGACACAGAATAGGGGCCTGGAACTAGTTGGTAAATGAGCAAATGAAGGAAAGTGTGAGCGTCTGTAGGAGCCAGCCTGCCTGACTCAGCTGGCACTGCTGTGGGCAGCCTTTCTCATCCTGCCAGTCTTCTGTGATGTTCCCATATAAAGGGAAAGCTGTATTTCAGTTTTAAAAGATCAAAATGGCAGTCACTTGGACAGGGGTTCATCTGGATGCCCAGTGCTGGCTACAGATAACTTTCCAATTGAAGGCTCTGTGGCTCTCAGCAGAGCATGTCAGTGCCTTGCTCAGAGTGGCGCGAGGTGTGGTGGGATGTGATTACAGAGAGAGCCTAGCTATCTTCAGGAGCTGACTGAGAAACCTCACCACACTACTTTTGTATTGCCGTGCTCTTTGGGAATGGCACATTTACCTCCATTGGTCAGTCCTTTTTATAGAGACTGCAGGGAGAAAAGGATCTTCTGCAGGTTTTCTCTGTTTCTCTAGCCTCATACTATTTTGGTCAGCTCATGCTGGGCCATTTAAATAACACTGTGCAATCCTCACTCACTGGGCGCTGTAGGGGACAGAGGTGTTTCACATAAGTGGATTTTCCAGATAACTGAAACTAATCCTGCTAAATTGCAAACTTAACAAAAATTACCATTTATATAAAGCATTCTAAAATACATGAATACCTATCCCTGCCTGCCTTTAAAATCAGAGCGCAGTGAATGTATTTTTACCTTTATCTTGGTGGCTCAAGGTCAGAACTTTGGACAAAGAGCATAGGAATTTAGAGCTGGTGGGCCTTGGTGAAGACTGTCTGGTGCTACTCCTTCACCATAGGCAGAAAAGAATGAGGCCCAGAGAGCTGGTGTGACTTTCAGAAGACTGCACAGCTAGGCAAAGGACAACCTAGATGCAAATTCAGGCTTTCCTTCCTAGCTGAGTACCTTTCTCACTATCCTGGACCAGAATTTCTTTAGGGGTTTCCATCTCTTTAATAAGTAGTTCTAAACTACTGTATTTATTAAGTTGTTGTTCCTGATTCTTATATTTCTTTACTTCTCTCTAGTTGAAAAAATCAGTTTTCATTTCTTGATTTCATGATGTATTTATCTTTATCCTTTCTTCTTATTTGAGGTATCTCTTTGGAGAGGGTGGTGATGGCAAAAGTGGAGACCTAAATTCTTTTAAAAAGGGAAACTAGTTTTTAGAGCAGTTTCAGGTTCACAGCAAAATTGTGTGGAAAGAGAGTTCCCCTGTATCCCTTGGAGGGGGAATTTTTATGTGTTCTTAAAACTTCCACAATATAGCACCATGATTTGTGTTTGTAGACCCTTAATAAAACAGTATTTGATTGGTTGATTTTATCGTCTTGTGCACTGAGGAACCAAATAGTGAAGGTTGTCTGAAATGTGTTTTAGTTGGAGCACACTGTATTATAGCTAGCTTCTGAGGGAGACCCAAGGGGGTCAGATTATAAGTAAAGGGTATCATTTTTGTGACACCTGTCTGTCTACTCAGAGTCCTTGCTTGCTTATTTCTGAGTTCTTGGGTCATTCTGAGTAATTAAAAGTATTGGCTAAAAGAAGAATAACAATAGTGGGAGTAATAATAAAATAATATTAATGACAATATTTTACTTGAACAATGCTCTAAATTAGGTTTGGGATTTAGACTTCAGAACTAGTTGTGCTATCTGTATGTGGCCAAGTCATGTTTACAGTTGTGAAATGTCATCTAGCCTAGTGACTAGTTGTAACCTAGTGTCTATCACAGTTCATTCGTGACCTAGAGACCAGCACAGTGCACTGTACATAGGCGGGGCTCTGACCCCAAGAGGAGTCATTGTTTGACCTGAATCCTGAAGAACAAGTTGGAGTTAACCAGGCAAAGAAAGTAGCTGCTTTAGAAGTACTTTACCCAGAAGGAAAATCACTGATACACTCTACTAGGGAAGATAAACCCCTTGAGAATGAGAAAGTTATCATTGAAGATGATACCAGAGAAATAAATACCATTTATTGGAAGTCTGAGAAATTTGCTAAGGAGCAGGAATTTTACCTGGAAATACAATAGGGAGTCACTAGAGTGTTTTTTTGTTTTTTTTTGTTTTTTTTTAAAGATTTTATTTATTATTTTTAGAGAGAGGAAGGAAGAAAGACAGAGAGGGAGAGAGACATTAATGTATGGTTGCCTTTCATCTGCCTCCAGCTACAAACCTGGCTGGAGACCTGGCTTGCAACCTCATTATGTGCCCTGGCTGGGGAATCGAACCAGCGACCTTTGGGTTTGCAGGCCGGCACCTTATCCACTGTGCCACCAGCCAGGGCTAAACTAGAGTGTTTTAAATTGGGAAATTACATGGTCAGGTTTGTTTTAGAAAGATCACTTGGGCTTCATGATGGAAAATGTATTCATTGCACAAATATACATTGAGGATCTGCCTTGTGCTAGACACTCTTCCAGGAGCTGGAGCTAAAGATCTGATCGGTGACAGTCTCTCATCTCAAGGAGGTCACATTCCAGTGCTTGTTTATGTGGCAGCAGCAGATTGGAACAAGTCTACATATTTATAGTATATCAGATGGTAATGAGAGATCTGGAAAATACATAGAACAGGGTAGTAGAAGGAGGCTGGGTAAGGGGAACATCTGAACTGGAAGATCAGGAAATGCCTCCCTGGGATGTGATACTTATTAGAAGGCTGAGAATGTGGAGACAAGTCAGGGGAGTACTGAGTTAGTTGCAAATGGGAGGTGATGAGAAGCTAAAGTAAGGTAGTGATAGCAGCAGTGGAGAAAGGGGTCCAATTATAGCACTATTTAAGGAGGTAGAACCTATAAGACTTGAAGCATCATTTGATATGAAAGGTGAAGGACAAGGGTTAGGATTTAACATGTTTTGGGCTTGAATATACCTAGGCAGATGTTGGTACTATTCATTGGATAGATAGTAGAACTGGATTGAGTAGAAAAGGTGGGGTTAGCTCTGTTGATGACATTGGTCTTGGGCATTTTATTTTTTTTGAGGGGGGACGTCTATATTTTATTGTAAAACAGAAACCAGTATATTTACATTCCCACGTGTTCTGTGAATACCTGAGTTCTATTCCCCATTTTCTCTGTATGAGGTCAGACAGATATTGGCAAGGCACTTGGGTTCTCATCCCCGTGCCAGCCCATCCCATTGGGACACTGTGGTCACCCATGCTAGATGATGACTGTGTCTCTTGAGCTGGCTTTCTGGAGAGTTGAAATCCACCTCAACTGTGTGCTCCAGATCTCAACATCCTCTGATGAAACAATTGTCATGGTGGCCTGCTTAATGCCATCTGCACCTAAGCTGCCTGGGAGCATGGTTCACATGTTGAAGGCCAAGGCCAATGTCATGACCGCTTGCTACAACATCAGGGTGTTGGGGGTTGCAATGGTGATGACATTGGCCTCCATGCTGAGATCTATCTTTTGGCCTATGGTTATGTTCTGCACAATGATCTGGTGCTTGGTACCAGCCTGTAAGTGTTGAACATTTTGGAAAGAATGGATGGTTGTCCTTTCTTTCAAGGTACTTGGAAGACTGAATTTCTTAGCCACCTTGTGGTTGCATAGAGACACATAAGAAGTTCTGGCCAATACACTGTTAGTGGAATTAACACATGTTGTTTATGACTAAGAAGCTGAATTTTTTAAAATATTTTATTTTTAGAAAGGGAGGAAGGGAGGGAGAACGAGAGGGAGAGAAATGCTGATGTGTGAAACAATGAGGGATTGCCTTTTGCATGCACCCAAGTGGGGCCCTGGTCCACAACTGCCTTAGACATGTGCCCTGACCAGAAATCAAACTGAGGCTGTTTTGATTTATAGAACAAAGCCCAACCCACTGAGCCATGCTGGTGGGGCTAAGGCACTTAATTATTAACATGAGATCTTTTGCTCAGTCTCTTACCTTATGATATGGACTATGGGAGGGGAGGCTTTGTGTTGAGATGGTGGAGCTAAAAGGTTCAAGCACCCTGGGTTTTTAGATATGGAAGAAATTACTCTGGAGAAACACCTGGATGTGAGGTATACTTTGAATGAGCTGGAAATAAACTTCTGTGCTTTAAACCACTATGATTTGGAGTTGTTACTATGACACATTGGTGAATATATACACATTGGGCTCAATGTACCTGGGATTACCAGGTGAAGCTGTTCAGTAAATAGCCAGATAGACATGGCTGGAGAATAGGAAAGGTCTGGGATGAGGACATAAATTAGTGAGTCACTCACAAATGTGTGGTGATTGATGTGAATGAATGAGATCAATCAAGGTGAATGAGCAGTGAAGGCAGGAAACAAAATCCAAGAAGAAACAAATTTAAGGTGAGGAGAAGAGAAAGGAACACCCCACAAAAAAAGATAAAAAAGGAGTGTCCAGAGAGATAACAGAAGTATTGGAGAATGTTATGAGTTTGGAGAGGTAGAAAGGATCAGACAGTATAGCAGTGGTTGCTCTGAAGTTTTTCAGTAGGCAGGGTTCAGGGCTGCAATATAATTGTATGGGAGCCTGAAGGTCTTACCTTGATTGAATCTGCAGAGAAAACACAGTGCTTTTATTAACCTGTATGTTAAACAGAGTTGGAGGATTTGATGAAAATCATGAAGAAGGGCTTATCCGTTACTCCCATTTCTCTTAGTGCTGCTACTAGGCGCAGAAGTATGGCAGAATTTTTTTTTATTCATTTAATGCATATTTATTTGGTACCTATGATGTGTGCCAGGCATCTTTATAGACATTGGAAATATAGCAGGGAGCAAAAATAAAGCCTGTTCTCAAGGCACTTATTGTCATTTCAAACAAACAAATAAATATGTGCTGTCAGGTGCTGGTAAGTACTAAAATGGGAAGTGCAGCACAGTAAAGTGACAGTGTGTGACAAGACGCAAGATAACTTGCAAGGTATCTGGGAAATCTTGCACAGTGACGTTCAAGCAGAGACCTGAATTAAGAAGGGGAGTCAGCCTTCTGGACATTTGGGGCAGGAGTGTTCCAGACCAAGGGAACAGCAGGGGCAAAGGTCCCAAAACAAGATAGTGCTTGGCTTGTTTGGGCAAGAGCAAAGAAGCAGAGGGAGCCAGGGGCTAGTGGTGAGATGTGATTTTAGAGAGGTTGCAGGAACCAATTTATGTGGGTCTTTAGAAAACTGTGGCTTTTATTTTGAATGAAATATGGATCTCCTGAAATATTTTGAGCAGATAATGATGCAAAATGATTAACATTAAAAAACAACAACAACAACAACAAAACTTACCCTCATGGCTCTGTGAGGAGAATCTTACTAAAGGGTAAAGCAAAAATCCAGATGAGGTTTGACAAGTGGCTTGGACTAGGGTAACAGTGGAGGTGGTAGGAAGTGGGCAGAGTCAGCTGTATTTTGACACTAGCACCAACAGGATTTGTTGCTGGGTTGGATGCAGGAAGAAAGGGGACCAAAG
Organism: Noctilio leporinus; assembly: GCA_004026585.1. Lineage (NCBI taxonomy): Eukaryota > Metazoa > Chordata > Mammalia > Chiroptera > Noctilionidae > Noctilio > Noctilio leporinus. The sequence continues at coordinate 11,100 of PVIW01011145.1, forward strand.
ATGATTTTAAACTTTCTACAAGAGAGCTGAACAAATGGCATTAATAGTTTTTTGTTTTGTTTTGTTTTGTTTTTGGAGAGGGGTTTGACTGTAGGAAGAACAGATTAGAAGGGAAAATTTTAGTGTACTTTCTGTATGTATATGTGAAGTTGGAGATGCCTATTTGGTATACAAGTGTCAGTGTCTAGTCAGCAGTTGGAGCCACAGAGCAAGAACCTGTCATGGGGAGAGGTCATGGCTGGCAATATCGACTTTGGAGTTGTCAATTTTTAGATCCTTGTCCTGAAGGCCAAGTAAAGAAAGTATTTTAGGGAGAAAGAGATAAATCCTGTCTTATCCTACCAGTGTAAGAGCTTAGTTGAGTGCTGAGAAATGACCATTGTCATTTGGAAATGATGGAGATTAAGAGCAATTGCAGTCAATTGGGGGGGATAAAAGTTTGGGTCAAGAGAGAATTGACAGAGAGGAATTTGACACTGCAGGTATAAATCACACTAAAAATGGGTTTGCTATAAAGGAAAGCAACAAAGTGTAGTGGGGGTAGATATGAAATCTGGGAGGCATTTACAAAAATAGGTGATATTATCATATGTTTGTATGCTGGTGGGAATGATCCAGAAGGAAAATTCAATGATGTAGGAGTGAGGGGGATACAAAACGCTTGGGGAGGCAAAGGATGAGGAGATCCAATGTACAAGTTGAGGGGTTGGCTTCTGATAAGAGTATAAACAGTTCATCCATTTTAATAGGAGAGAAGCAAGAGTATATGGGTACAGATGCAAGCAAGTTTATGGCTGTGGGAAGATGTGAAATCTCTTCTGACTGCCTCTGTTTTCTGAAAGTGGGTTAGGGAAATATAATATGCATGTGAGGAAGCAGTAGGGTCCCACTTGGAGTTTGTAGTCATAAATTTGAAGTGTGACTAATCAGCATAATTATGTGCTCACCTACCCAGTGGCTTGGGAGCCTGTGATTCAGGTGCAGGTGTGGAGTGGGTTTTGTAATTAATCAGGGTTGGGTGGAAGTGAGGTTTGAACATGTAGAATGCAGTGAGTAATAATAATGGGTTGTGGAATTTAGACTAGGTGAGGAAGGAGAGAGAAAACATGGATGGAGTCAATGGATTATTGGAATTGGGGTACCAGAGGGAGTGAGTCAAGATAGCAGATGGAGCTCTGAGGATGGGATGCTTGAAACTAAGCCAATGGAAGCAGTGCAGCCATGTGTAATGACAGCGTGTGTAGCAAAGAGGGAAGGTGGGTGGAAGATTAGATCATTATAGCTGAGAGGCAATGAAATTAAAAAGCCAAGATTTTGGAAGGGATTCCAAGCAGACACTGAAATCACTGAGAGTGGTGGTGGAGAGTGACAGTGAGTCAGGTGCTGCATCTTCAAGGAATGAAGAGGAGTGGCCTGTGGATCTGCAGGTGAGTCGCACAGGGAGGATGAACAGGATGATAGAAGGCCGATAGCATGACTTCAAAGGGGTTCATGGGTTGAGGGAGAAACATTTGACCCTCACATGGCACCTTGTGTATAGCTTCATGATACTGTGCATTTATTCTGTCTCTTTTACAAGTTTCATCTCCTTGCTACATTGTGAGTTCATTAGGTGCAGGGACCTTCTCTGTGTTAACTACCACAGTGCCTAACACAGTGCCCCATCTATAGTGCCCCATCACCATTTGTCAGATTAGATTGTACCAAGGTGGACGTTTAAAGATCAAGTGGCTAGCAGCCTCAGAGCCTATGGATAGAGAAATGTAATATACCCCTGGATTTATTGTGTACACTGAAAACATAGCACTGTCAGATAATCATGTAGTTCCAATTGTTTCTAGAGTTCCAAAGGCATTAAAAATATAATATGATCATAAATATTGCAAAGAAAAGCCTGAGTCCATTCTATTTGCATAGAAAGGTACTGCTTCCTTGTTTCTGTACTGCAGGAATAAAAATATGTGGGAAGGAGCACCATTTTTGGTAGCTTGGGCCATATCCTGCACCCACCCCCAAGCATTTGTTCATCCAAAATTGCTCCTCGAAAGCCAAAGAAAGTTAATTTTATTTTCCAGAAGGAGCTGTACCCCTGCCCTAACCACACCTCAGGGCAAACTGGGCAATGCAAAAACACTATTTTTTAACACTTCCTCACTGTGTAATGACATTATATAGGATAAAAAGTAAACATCACAAAGAAAGAAATTTTGATAGAAATTGGAAACTTATCTTAGATTTGCTTCCATAACTGATTCCAGCAGCATCTAAATGTAAATTGTAAGGGTGAAGAACCGTATTACTTGACACCCAAAATTGCCTTTGGAAATGCATAATGCAGTGTCAGCACTTGGGGTCTTCCCCTGACACAGGTGATGGAGAAAGAGCATCCACCACACACAATTGCCTTCTGCAGGTAATTCACATTCTCCTTGTGTCTTTCAATTACCGCTGGCAAAATGCATAACTAATCAACTTGGATCAAAGACACTTGATTTGTACTTTCTTCCTTATGGCTGTCACCTCTTGCTCTCCTTCTTCCTTCCCTCTCCCTCCTCTTTTCCTAGACACTCATAAACCAGAATCACTTAAAGATAATAGCTCCTTCAAAAATGCAACTCTACAGGATTTAATTAAAGCTTAAGTCCCAGACTGGCCTGGGGAGGCCGAAGTAGTAGAGATGCATCTTTGTTCAGAATGAGCCTAGAATTCTAGTGGCTTCAAGGTGTTAGAGACCAAGTGCGTTAGAAGAGAAATTTGGTGTGGTGCTGGCTGTGTGAATTCAGTGAGTCAAACATTAGGCTAGAGAGTTTACAGTCCTCCCTTTGAGTGACCTTGGCAATGGCAATGTCTTTTCTGCTTGTGTTTTAATCTGTAAAGTGGATTTTGAATACCAACCTTAAACTTTGTTGTAGCTTAGAAAACAACTTTTTAAACCTTGATGTACCACCCCTTCTCCCAATATTTTTTTCTTTGGTTATAAAGTCTAAATGACTATTTTGGGGATATTTCAGTTGTGCTGATATTTAAGTGAAGATGGCAGGAGTTATTTTGTTCATGGGTATCCCATATCCCATTGTATCTTCTAGGGTCCTGGTGTAAGGCATGTACATTGAGACATTGAGACAGAGGTTGCTACACGCCTTCCATAATTGTATGTAGGGCAAATTGCTCATACAGCACTATTTAAAAACATCTGGCTGGAAGAATGATTATAACAGCTAATTTTGCCATAATGCTTACTATGTGCTAGCAACTACTTAAACAATTGATACATAGTAACTTATGATTCATAATATTCTCTATGATAGATACTAGGAATTTTATTATTCCCGTTTTATAGAAAGGAGTAGAAAAATTAAGTTATTTTACAAGGATACCAACAGCATGAGTGTTAGTGGTCAGGGATCTCCAGAGAAAAAGAACCAATAAAGACATACACATGTTTTTTATAAGGACTTGACTTGCATGATTATGAAGGCTAACAAGTCTCAAGATCTACAGACATGGGGAGCCAAGAGTGTAGTTCCAGTCTAAAGGTTGGCAAATCCAAGACCCAAGAAGAGTTTATGTTTAAGTTTTAGTTCAAAGGCTGGAGGAAAACTGAGGCTCCACCTTGAAGGCCAGCAGGCAGGAGGATTTCTTTCTTACTGTTAGAAGCAGCAGCCTTTTTGATCTGTTCAGGTCATCAACTGATTGGATGAGAACCCCACATTAGGGGGAGCAGTCTGTATTTGGTCTGATTCTAGTGGTAATTTGATCCAAAACACCTTTATAGACACACCTAGAATAATGTTTGGCCTAATGTCTGCAGGCCTGGTGGCTCAGTCAAGTTGACACCTAAAATGAATCATCACAGCATGGAAGTGGCTGAGCCAAGATTTGACTGAGCTCACACCTTTGGTCTCTACTTATAACCACTTCTCAGGGCCTCAGTGATGTTTACTGTCACCCACTCAATGTGAGATTCCAGCAACCAACTCTTCTGCTCTGGCTTTCATGATGGTTTTATACTATAAACATTACAAATACCCAGCCTCTTCCCACAAACAACATGCCACTCTAAGAGGAACCCACTAAGAAAACGTTTGCTACTAGAGTACTTGACCTTCCTCCCAGGAGATCTTATTTTGTCCTCTAATATTTCAAACTGGCCCAAAACTAGATCCTTGCTTGCCTCGTACCCAACCTCAAACATACCAAATTGGATATTCTACAAACCAAGGAAAGGAAAACAGTCTTTCTTTATTTTTTTCTGTCTACTCCTATACACAGAGAGCTGTAACTGTGCTGCAGTTTTGAAGACCAGGGCCTCTGCCTGACTCTGCTCCTCTGGGAATACAATACTGAATGAAAGAGGCAAAGACCCTGCTCACCCATTTTACATCGAGGGATGTGGTCAGCCCAGACCTAAGTGAATATAAAAATATATAATGGAATGTCAGTTAGGGATAAAAACTCCATGACCACATTTGAGTTGGGAAAAGGGAGGAAAGAGAAAAGATGTGGTTGAGGTGTCTAGTAACATCAGGGATCAGAGAAGGCTTCTCTTGAGCAGGTGACATGTAAGACAGATATGAGTACAATACAGGGGTGAGCCAGGAGATGATCTGTAGAAAGAACCACCTATATAGGAACCATATAGGCCGAAGCCCTGGAGCTGGTTGCTTAAGGAACAGCGTGGTGGAATGAAGTGAGCAGGGTGCAGAAAGGAAGGGGATGAAATCCCAGTCACAGCCAGGGACAGGGGACACAAGGTCTTTGGTTAGTGACTGGCTTTTGTGTTGGGACGACCTTGGAGGGCTTTGAGTGGGAGAATAGGGTTGACTCACATGTTATAGGATCCCCTTGGCTGCTGTATGAGAATAGTTACTTGGGAACAAGTGTGGGAGCAGGGAGAGTAATTCTGAAGCTACTACATCTATCTGGGTGAGAAGTGATGTTGGCTTGAGCAGGCTGGGTAGCCGCGGAGGTGCTGAGAATTATTTGGATCTGGTTTATATTTTCAAGTCAGCAGTGAGGGAGCCTTGTTGATGGATTCACCGTGTGGTGTGAGCCAAGTCTGTTTCAATATTAGCCCACCGCACGAAGATCTTATTACCTAGCAGATTTGTGTGTGAAAGAGTGGGCTGGCCTAATGGTACCTAAGGTCTATTTCTTTAACATGGTGATTTTAATCACATTTACGACATGCTCTCTGAGATATAACAACACTCACTTATTTTATCAGCAGCACTTAAACTTTATTTTTCCTGTATCTGAAGCTCAGCATCTCTTCCTTTGATCCAGGGGTATTTTAAATAGCAATTTCATTAGTCCAACCAAAACAGAAGCTGGTGCAAGAAAACGAATGAGTTTTCAGTGTATTCGTGAAAGTGGCAGGACAATACATAAAAAAAAAAAAAAATTACAAGGAAAATTTCAAGGCTATGCATCTGTTAAATTCTGGAGAAAGAAGCCCAGGATGAAAAACAAAACAAAACAAAACACACAACAAAATAATATGTAAATGGCTGCTAGGGAAGGACCAAAGAAAGGATTATTTCATTTAGCTGCATCAGTGAAAAATCATCTGGCTTTATATCAGAAAAAAAATCTCTATAATCCACTTTTAAAAGTGCTTGCTCCATATATTATGCATGACATTTCCAGGCTGCCAAGTTTCTGATTGAGCTGGTGATTAGAAGACAATGCAGCCCCGTCTTTTCTCTTCCTTGGAAACAGCACTACCTGTGCTCTCCTTCCTCTGCCTGCCTCATGAGAGTCAGAAACTAACCAAGAGAGCAGGAAGAGGTGTGGATCAAAGAACTGATTTGGTTAAGGAGAACTATCCAGAGGGAATGCGCAGCAGGTAACACAGGAAGAGGTGCCAGAAGGAGAAAGTAGGTGAGAAGGGTCAGGAAAGAGTGGTTTTACCTGCGGTGTTGGAGGTTAGAAAGGTATCAGGTATCAACAGTACCTGTGTTAATTGCCCCTGACAGCAAATGAAATCAAGTTGTGTTCTATTTGCAGCCAGCTCTGAAGAAGATGGCTCATTTTCAAACTGCGAGCTTGTATCATGTAACTTAATCGGCTTATTGAAGTGGGAGGACTGCTGTAAGGCAACAGTGGCAAAGGGGAGGGTCTGTGTGTGTGTGTGTGTGTGTGTGTGTGTGTGAGAGAGAGAGAGAGAGAGAGAGAGAGAGAGAGAGAGAGAGAAATTTATTGTGATTGCTTTCCATACTTCCCATAATTGACCACTTCCGAGCAATCAGGTTGTGCTCCCTCAGGACTTGGGGTGGCACAGGGAGCCATTATTTAATCCATCTGTGAGAAAGTGTGCAACAGAGGAGATAAAGTGGGTATTAATCAGAACTGTATGAGCTTTGGGATGGTTGCATCTAATCAATCCAAGGAATCATCTGGGAAATCAACTCCCTGTTTTCACCTGGCTTACATGTTTTATTCCTGTGGGGGGAATATTAGAAGTTTTTTCTCCAATCAGTTCTTCCCATTTTGGTTCATCCTAATCAATTCCAGAAAATTCATAAATCAGGAAGAGTTTTCTCTGACTGGGATTTCATTCCATATTCCCCAAGTACTGATGACGGATACAGATTACTGGGAGCCCGAAGCTCTTGAGAGTATTTTTCTGGGCACTAGCAAAGATTTCTCAGTACCTCTCAAGGCACAGGAGGTGGCTCTGCCACCCTGGAAGCTGTGGTCTGTTCAATACAGGTGACAGAGCCAACATGCAATGAGGCATAACATAAAGAACCAGGGATGAAATGTGAAGGGATCTTGCTTTGGGCTTAATATGCAGCTGAGAGGCAAATTAATTCATGAGCATTTCCCTTGAGACATATTCTCATTGGCCTTGAAATAATGTTTAGAAGAGGAAACATATTAGTTTGGAATATACCAAGATTGAAAAGTAAGATGAGCCCTGGCTGGTAGCACAGTGGGTAAGGCACCAGCCTGCGAACCCAAAGGTCGCAGGTTCGATTCCCCAGCCAGGGCACATAACAAGGTTGCAAACCAGGTTTCCAGTCAGATCTGTGGCTGGAGGCAGATGAAAGGCAACCATACATTGATGTCTCTCTCCTTCTCTGCCTCTCTCCCTTCCCCTCTATCTAGAAATAATGAAATAAAAAATCTTAAAAAAAACAAAAAAAGAAAAGTAAGATGAGAAATGCTGTACTTCAATTCTTAGCTTTGATCACAGTGGCGATCTCCACACCTGAGTTCACCCATCCCCACACACGTGAACCTCGGGTTTCAGATGCCCTGCGCCGAAGGTTAACTGTACCGCGCCAGGTTATCCATGCTTGGCAGTACTCAAATGTAAGGGGTCACCCAAATAATGCAGAATGTGCCTAAATTGCTGTTGAAAGTTCATTGAAGTGAAAATATGTACTGCAGGATTTCATACCCACAAACATGCACAGGCTCCCAGGAGTCCATGAGAAGAGGCACTGGGCTGTCAGGTTCCTCTAAAATAAATCCTGGAACAGGTAAACTACCCCTTGGGAGGCATTAGGTAGGATCTCTGGTAGGCAAATGTATTCTTTTAGGTCTCCCAGGTGCAATGAGTCAATGCTCCAGCACACTTAACGCAAAGCCCTAACCATTGTCCCCCATCATTTTCCACCACCTTTTGTTTCAAGGGACTCAGCAACTAATAGGTCATCTTATATGGCCTCATATACATGAAAAATGGTTTGCTCAGGACGGTTAATGAAAGGGCTGAAGATAAATGGACAGGATTCTAAGCTTTTGTAACATGGTTTCAAATTAATTAAACAAAAAAGATTTGGATGAGGCAAAGCATTTATTAATCTAAACATGAAAATAATTCTGATCAAAGGAATGCTGATAAAGCCTAAATTATGATGTTTGGTTATCAGGTTCCATATCCATTCCAGGACTGCAAAGTGCCTCTTCCAATTGGTTGTTTTCCCCTGCTTTTCTCTCTCTTTTGGCGTGTATATTACTTATAAATATCAGTAAAAGATGGTGAAGATGTATTTGCCAATATGTAGTTTGTAATTTTTTTTTTAATTTTGAAAACACATTATTTTCTCAGTGCAACATCTCTGGCTATACATAAATCAAAATTGCTGTGTATGTTATTGACTCAATGGGCTGCTGGAGATTTTAATGAACCTCTAAGCCCTGTGAGTTCATCTTTCTCTGTTTAAAAAACAGAGAGAGAGAGAGAGAGAGAGAGAGAGAGAGAGAGAGAGAGAGAGAGAGAGAGAGCGCTAGGGAGAAGGAGAGAGAGAGAAACATTTTTGATTTCCATCTTACCTAGGGAAAGGAGAGTGGAAGGGAACTAGAGGCAGAGGGCTAAATTTACCTTTTGAGAAACACAAGCAACAGAAATATTAGACATAGCTCTATGTATTGCAAGGCAAGGGACATCTGTGGAAAGAGACAGAAATGGTTTTCTTAGAGGAGCATTCATAGGTCTGCTTGCCTTGATCTTCTTTCTCTGGGATTCTGAAGCTTTGTCTCATTTAGAGGTGCCAGTGCCATCTTTGGTGCATGTTGAGGCAGAATTAGTCACAACCCCTGTCCAGTGGTCCTGGTCTCCACTAGGCAGGCTGTATTCAGAGCCAGGGGAATGATGTAGCACATACTCAGGGTAAAGATGGGAGGCAGCAAGTAGGAGAGGGCTGCTGATGCCCAATAACATCAACCTGGGAACTGGCAGTGGTTGTCTTTCTTCAGGCATTATTGCTGTCTAAGAAGTCCTGAGCTATCAGTGTCTCTTTTCAGTGCATTTCCATTGTGTTCTGTAGAGCAAGTCCATTTTCAAGAGACACCTTTGAATAACTCTTTCTGTTTTCTTGGTTAATGAGCAATATTAAAGAGACCCATAGGAAAATAATAATAATGCTTTTATATACATCCTGAGAGCAGAACACTAACAATAGGTAGGCTTCACTTAAAGAGCTCCTATTTTCAAAATGTTCATGGATAACCGAGCTCAGAGTGAAACTCTTTCATTCGCCCCTGGTGTGGAAATGTGAAGTGACTTCCAAGTGTTTTCACTTTTTTTTGCAAAGAAATATGAGCCTATTCTTTTGTTTCTTATTCTGTATTATGGTAATAGAATACAGTCCTTATCATCCATCACATATGATCAGCTCCATTGTATTAGTCTGTGAAATAGTCACTTTGTGGATTAACTGGGCAAAGGAAAAAGCAAGATTACCCTTCATTTGCTATAAGGCTGGCATCAGTCTGTATTCTTTCCACTGTTCTATATATTCAAGGACAATGCAAACTGACCTTAATATTAATTGAAGAAAAATTATAAACAAATACTGAAAGTCATTGCTAAAGGGTTATGAATGTATACACATATATTGTAGCTTTTCTAAGGTTGGGATTATCTGCACTTGGATTGCTCTTCAGTGATGTTAAAAAGCATATGAGGATGCAGAAATTTGTACAGGGGTGAGAAAAAGTAGGCTTACAGTTGTTTGTATGGAAAAAGACATGCAGGTTATGATCATGATTAACTCAAAAGAATGTCACGGTGGCACAGCATACTTAAGTACAATCTCATAAGTGCTCAAATTGCTGGCCTTCATTATTGACCCATCTTGTAGTCTATATGCTATATTCAAGCACCCTGTCCTCACACGGGAAGCCTACTTTTGCTAACCTCTGTGTATTTTAAAATTGGCATGTCATATTTTTTCCCTCAATGTCCTCAACTAATTTGGTGAAGATGAACCAGTAGCACACGTTTTCATGATAGTTAATAGTCTGTTGCATCTAGAGACACTTTGCATACAAGATTATTGCCCCCATTTACTCCCAATGTGTTATTTCAATTCAATGAATTATCTGAGAAAAATGGCTCAAAGCGAGGAATTAAGAAATCTCTTCATGTGCTGAATTAGTGAGACAGTGAAACAGGACAAAATGTGTTTTTATGAGATGAAAGATTATTTAGACAAGACTCTCCATGATTTCATAGGATCACAATTATTTTGGTGTTTAATTTTGTGGCTTTGTAAAATGTCATTTGTCCATATATATCATTTCTCTGCTCAAATACCTGTAATGGCTCCCCATTGCTTGGACTAGGTTGAACCTCCCATTATTAATTTGACCCCTCCCTACAGTTACCTATCATTATACCCCTTTTTTCACTTGGCATCTTAACCTCAAGGCATATAGCATTTTCTAAGCTTACTATTAACATTCCTCTCTTAGAGTGTGTATTAAAAAAAAAAAAAAAAAAAAAAAAAACTTCTTGCTTTTTCTTCATTCTTAGAAGCTCCTTTTGCTAAATTTCTTCTGCTAGAGTACTACTTTAAAACCCAACTCAAGTCTATCATAAAAAATATGATCCATTTCTTTACTTGGAAAGAATTGTTTTCTCTCCTGTATTCTTTTAGCATGCTGATTTTCTCTTCTGGCTACACATTAGACTCAGTAGAGAGTTAAAAAAATACTTATGCCTCACCATGGCTGGGTAGCTCAGTTAGTAAGAGTACCATCCTGATATGTCAAAGTTGCAGGTTTGATCTCTGGTCAGAGCACATACCACAAGCACCCAATGAATGCATAATTAAATTAAGTGGGACAATAAATCAATGTTTGATCTCTCTCTCTCTCTCTGTCTGTTAAATCAATAAATACAATTTAAAATATACTGATATCTTGACCTCCTTCCATACCTCCATACTGTGCACCAAATTTTGACTTTAAATCTGAATAGTGACCAGCAATAGTCTTTTGCTCTTTACCCAGGCCTTTAGACATTTGTGGCTAATATCTCCTTTTGAGGGCAACATGAAGACACCTGCAGATGTCCCAAAGTATGTTCAGATGTATGTGAATGGGACCAACTCAATCCCTTTAATTTGGTGATAGTGGGTGAAGTTTTCAGTGTAGCTGCCCCTATCTGCCTCTGCTATAATAGCCAGGTGAGCATGATTATGTCATTATCTGTAAGGTGCATGGTACCTCAGGTCACCAGTCAGTGGGATCAGTGGGAAATGGGAATTATGGGTAAATGTACATGACATATGTAGAAATTAAGCAGTCCTTCTCTAGAGCCTATGAAGATTAGTATGAAAGTTCTTCCTACAGTGTTTGTAGTTCACTATCTGTCTACAGTTATTTTATTGTTTGTTAATACTTTTTTTGTTACATCGTAATAAATCCTTTTATGTTTTTTTGTTCATGTATAAATGGTGACACCCATGATTCTACCACATTTCCTGATTGGTTCACTCTGACAGTTCCTGATAACTATTTCTCAACATTTTCTTTCTCCTCAGACTTTTGTTACTCCCACATTACTCTTTGCTCCTGGCCAATGATGTTGCTTCCCATCTCCATGAGAAAGTATAGAGATCAGGAAAGGACATCCTCATTCTTTCACCAAGAAATTTTACAGTCCACTGAAGTCCTACTGTAGATGCTGTTTTCCTTCCTGTGCTACTGCCCTAGTGAAGGCCACAGCCTCCACTCTCCTGTCATTTCAGGGACTTGCTTTGGCTATTGCTTTCCCTAACACCATTTGATTCTTTCCACTCAGTCATCTGCCATCCTAAAAAACAATTCTCCCTTGACTTTTCATTTTCTCCATTAACTGTTTCCGATGGCCTTGAGAATATGCCTGCAGATGTCCAACTGAAGTAAGTGTTCTTGACTGAGGGCCCCAGCTGCTGAGGTTTGGAATCCATCCTGTCTTTGTACCAAGGTATTGCTTCCTGTAGCCTGCTCCTGGCCCATGACTAAGTTTGGCAGGAATACTAATCCAGTTCCCTTCTTGGTCAACACAGAACTCCTTTGTTGGACAGCTCTGGCTCAAGAACTGATGGCTTTGTCGAACCTTCTTTGGACTGCATGGCAGTCTAGAGTATTTCCACTCGACCCTTTCATCCTCTCTTCTTCACTCAGGATCAGATTTGCATTGTCTGGTCAATCTCCCTACCTCTTACAGCTCTCCCTCTGTTTCCTTTCACAGAGCATTCCCTCTAAGAAAATATTTATATATTTGATCCAGGCTTGGGGTGTGCTTCATGAAGTACCTAGGCAAACACACCTTCCCAATTTCTCTCTTTTCTTCCATAACTGAATTCCTCATTGGAGTTCTCTACCCATTTTCTTCCACTGCTTCTCTCTTGGGCCCTCTCCATCAAGCTTTTGCCCTTACGACTCCAACAAGTGCTCTTGTCCAGTCACCAATGACCTCCATGTTGCTAAAGTCTATGGTCAGTTTTGACTCTTAATTTTTATGTACCAGCAACTACTGCAATCCTTTTGATTGAAGCATCTTTTTTCCCGGTTGGTTTTCAGGATTCCACTTTTTCCTTCTACCTGATTACAAGACTCGTTTCCGGACTTCTCCTTTCTACTCTTAAGTGCTGGAGTTCCCTTCAGCAGTTCTCCTTACTATCTACTATCCTTTGGTGATCTTATCCAGTATGATGGTTTTAAATATCATCTACACCTAACTCCAAAATGTATATCTCTAGTCTTAATCATTTTCTTGAAATACTGATTTGTATATGCAACTTTATTTGGTTAGCTAATGAGAACATCTTCAACCTCATTTGCATATCTTAAGGAAGATCCTCTAGAACACAGAGATTGAGGCAAGCATTTGATACTATCAATTTATTTTAAAAGTCCAAGTTCAGGTTCTGGAGGTGGGAAATAAAGGCAAGTGAAGTGAGGGGAGATGCTGTGCTATGCATGAGATGTATTACTGCCCTGGCCCTAGCTGTACACTAAGCTATGAAAGAACATGGTAGGTCACCCACAGGCTGGCTTACTTGGTATTTAGGTCCCCTGAAGGTTGTAAGAAAGCAATGTACCTTGGAGTGGTCTACAAGAGAGAGAAAGGAGAAAACTTGATTTGCCTCTTTTCCTCCCATCTTGCATTTTTCATTGATCAATGTTGACAATCCAGCATTTCTGGATTGTCACATGGCTCCATTTGTGCTATTTGGGAAGACAGCTTCCTTGCCCTTTGATGTGGAATTTTACCTAAGTTCTAGAGTGGAGGGGCCAGCTGACACAGGTGAGTTCCAACCTAGAAGGAAAGAAACAGGCAATGACAGGAATCTGAGAAGATGCACAAGGTGAGTGATCAGATCCACTATTTAAAACAGAACTCAGATTTCTGACTACTTCCCCAATTAGTTTCCTTAGCTTTTCCTAATCAGACTCCTCTCAAAAAGAAGCAGCCAGAATGATCTTTAAAAAGAAATCAGGCCACCTATTCAGTTGCTCAGACCTTCCAGTAGTTTTCAATTACATGTGGAACAAAATCCAATGTCCTCCTAGAGGCCTACAAGTCATTGTGAAAAGACCATGCTCACTTGAACTCCTGTGGCTCTCCGCCTCATTCTTCTCCATCTTCACACCTTTGCTGTCCTTCAGACATACCGAGCTGGCTCCCTACTGAACCTCTTCACCCATGCTGTTCCTGCTGTCTTCAATTTCCCCGTGGCTCATTCCCCTACTTCATTTATTTGTCTCCTTCTGATTAGTTCTTTAGTGGGGCTTTTCCTGACTATCCTGTTGAAATCTGGAGGCATACTTGTTTTCTTTCCCTTTACTTATAAGCATGTACATACATATACATATACTCAACATTATATTTTATATCTGTTTTCACAATTGTCTGTCTCCCATAGGAGTGTTAGCTGCATAGGAACAGGAACTTGGTCTTTTTCATGGCTGTTTCTTCATTAACCAGAATAATGCCTGCAATAAGCATCCAGTATTTATGGCGTGAATTAATTCTGGAACATGAAGTGTACATTCCAGGGGGAAGGAGAAGGGAAGTGGTATGTACCCTTTATCAGAATATGTCTTAATAGCTTTCTTCTTCCCTTTCTCTTTGGTATTATAAAGAGACCTACACACCACAAACAGAAGAAATGTCCACTGTATGAGCGCCAGTCATACAGTGTTAACAGCATGCTTAAAGAACCAGTTTCCCCAAGTCTTCATTAAATGGCCTTGTGTGTCACTAGCCTCCTGGTTGCAAAGGGAGGTCAGGGAATTGACTTTGAGTAACGTGTGGGAGGGGTGGTTCCTGGCAGGCCCGTTCTTGGGTCTTGGTGGGCTGCTTCTGTCTGGCTTTTAGTGCTGTGTCAGTGATGCAAACCAGAGCTCCTCGGGTGCTCACAGGTGCTATGAAAAGAGACACAGGCAGTGGGCTCAGCCCTGGCTTTCTTCGTCAGCCTCTCTGTATGTGGCTGGAGCATGAGGAACACAGCTTTCTGCTGGGTAATGAGAAGAAAACATTCTAATAAGGTCTGGTATTTGAAACATCTGTTTCATTTGGCTAATTTTACATGGCTAAAGTCCACATCTCAGAATGACGAGGGCTCCTATCATTTTACAAATGATTGCTGAGATGTTTCTAAGCACCCGCCACAGTGATTAATAGACTGGAAGGGCTAAGAAGAAATAGGACCCTCATTAAGCTCAGAAAACAGCCTTCCTTTAGGGCAAACTGACACAGAAGAAAACACTGTAAGGGTTCCTCTTGCCTAGAAAAGCCTAAACAAAGTCTTCTCTCGCCTTTTTCTTTTTTTTCAAACTCTAAGAGTGAGTTAAGGATTCTAATATTTCTATTAACTTTTTCTTATCCAGATACCTGTGCTTAATGAATTCCTACCAATTCTCAGAAGAAAAACCAACTTCATTCAAATAAATATACATGCATCAAAATAGAATTTTAAAGATACCAACCATGGTTATGAGACCTTTTCCTAACCCCAGCACTTAATAGAAGTGATAGCACTTTTACTCAGAGTACTGCTGGGTGGAAACATGAGGGAGGTTAGCAGCTTTGAATTGCATGGCCCAGATGATGACATTGGAGGCCTGTCAAGAGCACATTCTCTGCTTTTCCACTTCTCACAGCCCTTCCTGCCATGATTTGAGCCAAGTGCTTCATTGACATAGCTTGAAAAAATGTAGGCAATAGGGGAAAAGTAGAAAATGTAATTGATTTTATAACATATGAATTCCCATTTATCCAACACATTTTACTCTGTTTTAAATATTAAATGAAAAATCTCTACAAGGGAAAGCAAATTGATGGAGCTCTTACTTTAGAATCTGTGTGAATTTAAATATAATCTAAGTGGGCTCTTTGTCAAGCCCGAGTTTTATTTGTATAGCTCTATGCAGTAAACAGAACTCTTTGGCATATATTATCTCATTTGATCCTCAAAATTACCTCTTCTGAATTACATCCTCAAAGTGTCCTCAGACCCAGAAAAGGTTTCAAAATGTTTCATTGCCACCCAGAGACTGATACAATTTCAGAACATGAGGAAGAGATGTTCTTTAAGAAGGAGGTATTTGGTCATCGTAACTTTTCTGCCAGGTGTCAGTCTAGACTGTTCTATTTGCTAAGGGTAACGTGGATATATCATACCATACAGTGTTATGTTAATCAGGATAGGATAAGTTAGGCTAGGGTAACAAACAGCTCCCATATCTCAGTGCTTACAAAGGGACTGTGTATTCAGGTCACTGGCTAGGATGACTCAGTGGGCTCAAGGATGATGACATCCAGTGACTGCACCTTTGGAATCATGTACCATCATGGTCATTGTAGCAGGGATGGACTATGCCGGTAGGCTTATACTGGCAAATAAATGTTTTGCCCTAGAAGTAACGCATAATCATTTCTGTTTCCCTGGGTACAAAAATATAATCTTCTATACCCAGAAAGAGTGGAAAACCAGATGTGATTAGGAATTTCTCCCACATAAGATTTTTCTTATACGAATTAACTAGGAAGTACTAAGTTTTCACTTTAACCTTGAGAAGATTTAGTCACACCCACCCCTTCTTCCACTAAATATATTATAACTGTTACTCTATAATGACAGTGACACCTCTTTTTAGAATAATTAAATTGGGCCCCAGATGATCTCTGATATCAGACGGTCTCAGCATGATGCCAAAACTACCTAGTAAATTCAACGAATTCAGTAGGGCTAGAAAATGGAACTGATAATTTTGATAGCATGTAGAATAAATAACAGGTTGATGGTCTGCAATATTCAATTTCTAATGCATCAGTGAACACTTTGAGAAGTGCCCTTTGGTCTGGCCTCCTCTGCATGCAGTTCTGGCAAGCCCAGGAAAGTGTAGGAGCTGAAAAGTCATATAGTATTCTCATAAGTCATAGCTTGTTGCTCAGGACCCTGGACTACTATCTCCTGCAAATATGATTTTGGCTTCCTCCATAGGTGTACACCAGCTAGTTAACTGAATTTAACAAATTATTGACCACTAAACAAGAGTGTGTATGGCACTACCTAAAACTGAACTCTAGGGGTGCCTTAGTCCAAAGCACAGTAATGAAGTTTTAAATCTGGTGCTGACCATTGTGAGATATGTGGAAGAACTACCAAGTAACTTGTAAAATTCAACTTCCAGCTCTCCACCCTCAAAATGTTTGAATTAGTGTTGTAGAGTCTAAGAAATTATATTTTTAACAGAAATCTCAATAGATTTGGATGTTTGCTAATATACAGGCCATGTTTTGAGAAACACTTAACTATGGAAAAGACTATGGATTGGTCAGGAAATGGTCAGAATATGTGAATTCTGAGTAGCCCTCAAAAATATCTGTATTGTCATGTAATTTGTTCAATATACTATACAAAGGCTTGGAAAACAGTCTATGTAGTAAAAGCACCATGGGCTTTCCAAAGATTTGACTGCCAGAGATTGCTGTGAATTTTCTAAATAATCTGCACAATGGTTTCAGGCATTTCTTAGAGTTAATGTTGAGTGAGGGCTTACCACCCACTTCATTTTCTGGTGCCCTTTAGGATTGCCGAAAGGAATGGTTGGCCCTCGATGAGGACAATGGAAAGCAAGTTGAATGAATCCTAAAATGGCATATTTTACTTGAAAACCATGCATTATGTTCTTTTCCAAGAAACTGCACAGAAAAATGTAAATGAAGCTTAAAGCTCTTATGAATTAGGCCCCAAGCGTTTTTCTTTTTAGCATATAAACTGCCACTAAGGATGTGATAGGAATGCATTTTCTACTATTTTTCAAACTGTAATTACGTTTCCCTAGTAAAACTCAAACACTTGATATGGTCCTGTTGCAACTGTACCAGACAGGTAATAATTGGAAATTTTAACACAGAGCTTTATCTCTTAAATGCTAAAAGGTAGGGCTACTTGCAGCATACAGAAGAGTTGGCATTAAATATAAAAGTGAGCCTGTTGTTTCTCTATGATGTTAATTTTGCATCTGAAAATGTGTTCCAAAGTGGTAGCGCCCTTTTAAATATGTAAGAATAAAAGACAATTCCTCCCCAATCTCCACCTAAAAGAGTGTATAATCTCTATCTAGCATTCGGTAACTCTGTTTTTTTTCCCCTCTCCACATTTACTATATTTCAGGTTGGAATGTGATGCATTTAAGTCTCAGAGTGGTGAATTAACTTATTTAAGTAGCATTGGAATAAAATGAAGCAAAAAGGAGAAAAATTCTTTGGAGACTGCTGTTCTATTGTGTAGCTAGACCATCAGCAAAAGGTACACAATAAAATTCATAGAGAATTAAAAAGGTTTAAGCAATGCTTTTCCCATTTATCACCATGGTAGACTTTGTAGCCAACTTTTTTATTACTGTCTTTTTTTTTATTCAGCAATTCTAAGACTTACACTACATTAAAGATGTGTGAATCTATATAGATAATGAAAGTTTTCTTAAACCTTCTATGTGAATTGATAATACTATTTTTGCAGATAATACAAGTTAAATAGTTTCCACATGGGCACATCATGCACAATTTCTATGGGAAAACCACAGATTCATAGATTTAGGACAAAGCCCATCATTGTCTGGGATATGATCTTACATGGTCTGATGTTTAAAAGAACATTAGCTCTGAAATAATTTCTGATAAGATTTCTCATGAAAATTTCAGCCTAACTTTGCATTGTCAGATGGCAAAACTTTGATGTTTTCTAGTGCCTGTGAAACCAAATTCCACAGTCCTTTGAGAATGGTTCATTTGTACTTGAATTTTTATGGGTTTTATCCTGATTTGATGCATTATTTTTTGTGTGTCTATCAAAAGAAATATTCATTTATTTCCAATGCTACCTTTCATCTCATTACTTCTGACATTTGATTATTAAGAGACTTGCTGTAGTACAACTTTGAAACTCTGAATTAAAAGTTAAGATTTCTGACAGGCTGACTAGACCCTGACTGGGACTCCAGCTGACTTCACCAGCAGTCGATCCAGGAAGTACAGAAAGTGCATCTCTACACTACAAAAGGTCACCACCTTCTCTACACCACAAAGACAGGAAATGAAAACAGACCAATCTAAGAAGCAGAAACAAACAAGAGTCACCTCATATGTGTAGACAAACAACCCCCTCATTGGAAGGAAAGGAGGAATCCCCAGAAGGAATGCTAAATGAAAGAGAGGCAAGCAAACTATCAGAAATGAAATTCAAAATAATGATTATAGAGAAACTCGGTAAGCTCAGTGAGCTCAAAGAAGACTACAAACAACTTCAGGGGAACTATGAACTCCAGGGGAACTATGAAGAACTTCAGCAAAGCTACAAGGAACTTACTGACAACTACACTAGCATTAAAAAGGACATAGAAACTATCAGTAAGAACCAGGAGGAAATGAAGAATACACTTTCTGAATTGAATAACACAGTAGAAGGAATCAAAAATTAGGATTTCTGAAAGCATTTTCTCAACTTTTCTGAAATCATTATCCACTTTTCTGAAAGCATTTATCACTAGTGTAACTTTAACCCCAAAACTAGAGGTTTCATTCAGCAATAAGTCAGACTGGAAATCATCAGATACAGTGGAAACAAGTAGCTTTTGACAGCTGAGGAAGCAACAGAGCATAAAGAGCAATAGTTCAAGCTTTGAATTCAGACAAGTTTCAAATCTCTGCTCTAAAACTTAACCAGTAGTCTTGACCTTGGGCTTGAGCTCTTTGAGCTCAGTTTCCCCCACGCGTAAAGTGGGTAAAGTGGTAGTTACAATATTTAGGGTAGGCTAACTCCTGTGTCAGTTAGACTTGCAAATGTTTAGTGGTTCAAACAAAATTAAAATTAAATTTTTGTTCATTAATGATACTTGTTAGTGACCAGGGTACCTCTCCTCCAGTTAGTCAGTCAGAGACCTAGTCTGGGAGAAGTTCTACTGTTTTCAATATGTTCTACTATCTTCAATGTAGCTTCCAAGGCTGCTTTAAAGCATTGTTTCTCAAGTGTTTTTTCATTTCCCACCTCAGGAGAAAAATTAAATTAATTAAACCTAGTCAACTAAAATTAATTTAATTAAATGTAAATTCTCCCTAATAAGAGTAATTAAATACTAAGAAATAAGATGTTTATTGGGTAGTGCTGAGCTTTGAAGAACCACCAATGATTATATCTAAGAGTTGTTTTGTTCTCCCAAGCAATGATTTGCACTGCCTGTAAGCAGTATTGTATGTGAGAAAGAACCAGGAGCAACTCTGGGAGACTTTTCTCTGCCAGACCTGCAAATGCTACACATCACTTCCCTTTATATTCCATTGGTGAGAACTCAGTTGTATACATGGTCACTTCTAATCACAAGGGAGAGGAGGAGGAAATGTAATCTAGCTAGAAAATACTATATTGTTAAGTATTTAAGGTTCTTTTTCAATCTGTTAAAAAAAGGGAAACTTAAGAGATAAGTAATTATTTCACTATTGAATCTATCAGAGAATAACAAAGAATCTTGGAGCTGGATGACAAAAATCATCGATTGGGATGTTGGACACTTTAGGTGGAGTGTTTGATGAACACTTGAAGGAAAAAGGAGGCAGTGCATTTCCTTATTGTATCTCACGTTACCTGGACATTTTCATTCCAGGCAAAAGCCAATATGTTCAGACTTCCAACTGTCCCATTCTATACATTTGTTTTGCCTTCTGTAATTTTTACTAATTAATTCACTTAACATATGTTTACTGTGTGTTTTGTGTATATTAGCTAGTGTGCTAGGCTCTGGAGATTCAAGATCAAATGTATTCTCCTTGCCTTTAAAGACTCAAACCATTCTACCCTTCAGAAGTCAGAGACTTGCCTTAGACTTTATTGTGTTCCCAGCACCTAGCATAGTGCAGCACTTAGCAAGTGCTTGGTCAGTGGTTGTTGAATCAGCAGGTACTGGCTTCAGAGTTACTGAGAGCTTTTTTTCAATCACAGTGAGTACAGAGATAATTTCCTTCTCACATGGCAAATGGCTGGTTAAGGAACTAGAACTTGAGTTCCTGATGCCCTGCATTTTGAAGTAGGACTGATATTCCTTATTTATAAATAGTATCATAACTGATGTTTTACTTCTTAGGCCTGGGAATCTATTTAACTTGAGGTTATAGGTGCCATTGCACATAGAAGCAGAAATGGAAGTAGGCACTTCTTTTATTCTATACCATGTTCTTTATAATGTGCCTCACCAGCACAGAGGGAATATTATGCCAGTCACTCTTTAGTGAAAAAACTTTACTTTTTTCTCTTTCCTTTTCTCCTTCCTTTACTTCTTTTCTTGAGAATACGTTTTAGGTTCTAAGCCCTAGTTTGTGTGTACTTTTTCAGAATATCACCCATTTTCAAGTTGGAATACTTTGTGTGTGTGTGTGTGTGTGTGTGTGTGTGTGCGCGTGTACATATATATTGCATATTTGAGTTTCAGATTATATTTTGTTTGGATGAACATTAGTATTTAGGTTCCCTGAACATAAGCAATTGATTATTGGGCATGTGATCCAGAAATATGAAAAAAAGTAGGGGAATTAATCTGGGTTTGAACTACTGTCATGAATTCATCAATGAATAATTCCAAAATTATTAATCAGTCAGCAACTATTATTTTAATGTCTAGCATTTGCCAGGTACTGTGCTAAGTGCTGGCATATGATAAACACAGAGAAGAAAGACTCTATCAGGTTCTAGAGATTTTATGTTGACATGATCTCTGGCTTCTGAGATCAAAACTAAAATGGCCAAGGACAGTAGCTGTAAGCCTTAAAACTCTGTTGGAATATTTAGTACCACATAAATGCTATCAAGAGAAGAGAGAGTGCTAAAATTTAGGTCCCAAGATTTAAGAAGGCACTTTCTATGTTTAAATTCACCAGTTAACTATTCAGGAGGATACAAAGTGCTTGGTATGCTATTCCCTTTCAGTCAATGTGGTATGTTGTAAAGAGCATGATATAGAGAAAAAGAAGACAGACACATTTTCTAGGCTTAGCCCTGCCAATAACAGGCTATGACCTTGGATAATTCACTTTGATTCTTGGGTCCCTCCTTGGTTCTGATTGAATGAGGTGATGTCTATAGTCTCTTCCTGTTGTAAAATTCTCATTTACTGTAGAATTTCAAGGCTGTTTGAAGGACCTAGAGTATCCTTTATAGAATTTTTGAACTACTTCATTACCCTCACCACACAGCATGATATTTGAAAGTATAGTTTTTGTCACAGAGACATTATATGATCCAATCTGCTTTCTTTCACCCTGTTAGTACTTCAGTTGGAAGGCGAAGGTGAGAATAGGCCAATATCTACTTGTTGATTTGAGGAATACTTGAAGGAATTGGAAATGTTTAGTGTGGAGTGGCATGGCCACAGGAGAAATAAAAACCAGTGTGGAGTATTTGAACAGGTGTCATGAAATGTAGACAATCACTATACAATAAGAATAAAACATGTATTTTGTCTTCAAGAAAGTCACTTGGTGACACACTGAAAACATACGTTAAGTCCCTGTCAAGGAGGGAGTGTTGTGTATTGGAGGACTCTGGTAGAAATACAGTGAATGTACAAAGGGAAGAACCTGTTTTGTGTTTTCCCAGAGAGTGGAGCAATAACATGTTGGTAAAAGGTACAGAGGGTAGACTTGACTCAATACAAGAAAGGGCTTTCTAGCCCTGGATGGTGGCACAATGGATAAGGCACTGGCCTTTGTGAACCCAAAGGTTGCTGGTTTGATTCCCAGCCACAGCAATATAACTAGGTTGCAAGCCAGGTCTTCAGCCAGGTCTATAGCTGGAGGCAAGTGAAAGACAGCCATACATTGATGTTTCTCTCTCTCTCTTCCTTTCTCTCTTCCCCTTTCTCTGAAAAATAATAAATAAAATCTTTTTTTTTTTTTTTTTTAAAAAAAAGAAAGAAAGGGCTTTCTAATAGTTAGATCAGTCCACCATTCAATGGTGCACCTCAGGAAAGAGGAAGGTTCTCTTTGCTTTGTACTAATGAAAATGATTCTGAACATATCCATTGGAAACATGCACCCTCTGGGGGTATGCAATCTCTAACTTGCTTTCAGCCACTCAGACTTTGTGAGACATCTCTCAATTAGCCAAACCACTTTCTTTCGATGGAGTCATCTTACAGGAAATCCACAGGGAAGATTTCATGTTATCAAATGAGAATACCCACAGAAAAATGAGATGGTTTTAATGAAAAAATAAATAAATAAATAAAAAGAACCATTATATCCATCACTATAACTATCTTATTCAGTAGCTTTTATATGTAGCTAAAATGCCTGACCCCATGATAATGGATATAAAGAAAAATCCAAGAAAGTGTCATCCTTAACAAGTAGTGGATTCTATGACCTTTGAAATGACTGATACTGGAATGTGGCTTGCGTGGAAGGTGGCTGTGATAGGATTTAGTCCAAAGTGCTAAGCTAAGATTTCCTTTGAGCCTGTCACCTTTAAGCTGTATGACTCACCTGCAAATTCACAAAACAAAAATGTGATCACTGTGGATCATGTTGCCTTTGCTAGGAACATGCTGGCAATGATTGTAACAAGACTTGCCCAGCGCACATTGACCCTCTGAGTCACATTGGTTCCTGTGGAGATTAACACAGTCAATGGTGAGAACAGCAGCCCAGAAGTACGATTGGTGTTAGACAAGGAGGAGAATAATGGCCATAGCATCCTCTAGAAATGCAGCAATTGGAATGAAAAAGGAGTATGGAGTGGTGCAACTCAGGAGGGAAAATGACCTGCAATGGCATAACAACCTACTTCTCCAGCTCTTCCTGAAAATGGCTGGGGAAATTGTGTGGTTCCTGGCAGAGAGACAACAATCTACTTTTATTTATCTGGCATTTCCTGCCAGTTTTCTTAGCATCCCGGAGGGCCTACCTCTTCAAAGGGGCCTGTCCAAGATGACCTCACCATGGACCAATGGTTCCGCTGCTGGAACCACAAGTCTGATGAACACTTTGGGGTTCAGGGGTGGGGAGAACATTACATTGGTCACTTAGCTATAGCTTTGTAGGCTTTAATTTTCTTTCTGGATAAAAAAGATGTTTACTCCTATTCAAAGAAAACCATGGCTCGAATTTCACTATTTAAGCTGTTTCATGTATTTTGATAGAGCAGTTGGGTTTCTGAGTGTTAGCTTTGGAAGCTGTGGGAAGGTTGGTGCTATGCTGACTTCTCACTTCCTATGTCCCTGGCAGCCAATTCTGCATTGTGCTCATGCCATCTCATTCTGGTGCCTGAGTACCCAGCCCCCTCCCATGGAGAGAGAGAAAACCTCTGGGGACCTACACATTTCCCAAATTCAGGGTATGTGAATCATGCCCAGCCCACGTAAATTGGGGTATGTAAGGTAAGTTGTACTTTTCCTCATCTTTCTCGAATCAGCATTTGTGGTATGTGCCTATTAACTGCTGAATGATCAAACATATGAAAAGAATAACTGTTTTTTGGCAAAATCAGATTACACTGCATCGAAAGTAACCAAGTTGGAATGATAACATGTCGTCCGGTAAAGAACCAAGATCATGGTTTTCAAAGGAATGATGGAGCATTTTCAGAGAAAATTCGTGTTAATGAAATAGCTGGAAATGGAAAACATGCTGTTATTCCAGCTTGTTGATCACTGTTTCATCTAGGGGTGGGACATGCACTGGGTGGTGTGTGGCCATGTGATTGGCTGTGCCATTGACTTAGCAGTTGTAGGCAAGCCTCCAAAGTGCACAGTGCCTCAGTTTATTCATCTATAAAGTAAGGCCTTGTACCTACATAACCCAATGAACACAGTGCCTGACACAGAAAGAGTAAATAATAAATGCTAGTAACAGTGATGATGGTGACTTTGACAGTGGCAGCAGTGATGACAGTGATAATGGAGATGGTGGTACAATGGTTTGATTATCAAGGGATCATGCCCTTTGGTTCCAGATTCTATGGTTCTGAAAAGGGATCTTTATTTGGTATAAAAGTGATTTTCAAAAAATTGTTTCTTGTAAAGGTTAGGTCTCATAGGAAGGCTGCTCAGGGAATTATATTTCTCTGCTTGGGGAAACAATTTGAAATCAGAGTCTTATGCTCCAGGAACATGTTTTTCAAAGTCCTGTGTCCCCTTACCTTATTTAATGACTTCTAATCTTATTGTGCTGCATTGGAATGGATCAGGGAAGCAGCCTAACATGTTGCTTAAGAGCTCAAGGTCATTGTTGTATTCCTGCTCTGCCATAAGTTCTTGAATTGCTCTCTGTGCTTCATTTTCCTCACCTGTTTAATAGCATAATCATAGGCATATGTCCTATGGTGGTTGTGAGGATGGCATGTACACATGAAGTACCTGGTACAAGTATCACTGCCTTCTGGCGTGAAGTACACATTCAAGACCTATTAGATATGACATTTCCTTCTGAAAAAAATTAAGGTATTTGCAAACTATTACATTTTAGTTCTTTTAATTTAGAAATCATTTTGTGTGGAATATACTAGAGAATATTTTAATTGATGGTACTTTTGTTGCAGTCACTTCTACATTGGATTTTGTTCTTAAGTCTTCCTTGAAAAGAGCTAGTGTGTGTGAGAAAAGGGGAACCCTTCTGCAAATGAACGCTGCTGTCCCTCATCTTCCTGCTAGAAGGCACAGCCCTCCTGCAGTTCCAGGGTGGCTGCCCTGAGGGAGGCTGGAACTTGGATCAGTCTCCACAGTATCACATCCCTGCAGAGGGCACAGAGCACAAGACTTCAAGTTCTGTCAAGTACATGTCCTTAGTTCTTGCTTGTGATTTCATAGAAGCTACAGAAAAGCTAAAGTCACTTCAGCTTTTAATTTTATTCCCCGTATTTTATTTCATTCTCAATTTGACCTTTCAAGGACATCTTTTGCTTATGACCCCTTGAGTCTGCAGAAGGGCCTTAGAGTGATAAATGAGATAGAATATCTCCTGCCTATCTAGGCCGCTGACTGAAAACAGACAACAGACACCACAGAAAACAGGAGAATGGATGGGGCTGCCTCTGAACAAATGTTGTGGAGGTAAGTTTCATCTTCAGTGTCTTCTGTCCCCATCCCCTCCGTTGTGACCTCTTTCTGTGACCTGCTGGCACCAACCAGGCCTGTGCTACCAATTCCTCAGTGTCACCCACCTCTACCTGATCCCTGTTGCCCCTTGTCCAAGCTGACTCTACCTGATCCCTGTTGCCCCTCGTCCAAGCCGAACTCATCTGAGATGCATCTTAGGGCCATTCTAACTCACTGAAACTAGTCTCTTACAGTAACGCAGTCTTTCAACAGATTATTGTGCAGAAATATTATCCTGACAAAGGAACACATTTAACTTTTACTCTGAGTACTGATAATCCCAGAAGTTGAGAGGTGGGGCTCTCTGTGCAAAGATGCTCATCTGTTAACTTTGTAATGGTTTAGGATAGTATTTTTGCAAGAAATTTGTAATGCAGAAAAATCATTTATGGAACTGTTGAACTTAAAACTTGCTAAGAAAGCAGATCTTGAAAGTTCTCATCACAAGAAAGAGAAGTGTAACTAGATGAGGTGATGGATATTAACTAAACTTACTGTGGTGATCATGTAACAATATTTAATGTGTCAGCTCATTATTATGTACATGCCTGAAACTTACACAATGTTATATGTCAGTTATACCTCAATATTACTGGAGGGGAGGAATAAAACTAAGGAACCAAAGTAATTTGGCCATGTCTGTGGATCACATATGTATCATGTGTGTGTGTATACACATATGCATGGGTCTAAGCTTCTCTTGCTGCCACATCTCTTTTGCAAGAAAGAGCCCAATTTATAGACAGCAGAAACCTCTGCAGATGGAGAGACCGACATGGTGCCCATAGAAACCAATGGCCAAGCTCAGCTTTCTGGTAGGAACTTGTCCTGGCTCCTTCCTACTGAAAAGACCTAGCTGGCACTGTTTGTTCTCTCGCCTCCTGGGCCATCTGAAATTCATGCCCTGAACCTACTGGCAGCTTTCTAAATCTCTTTATTCCAAATTTGGCACAGCTCGTCTTCATCTGCAACTTTGGAGTCTCCTGTTGTATTCTTCGATGGTGCAGGCTGGGGGTGAGAACTGCTTCACTAACTTTATCAGTTCCCACAATATAGAACTCTTTTTACTCTCAAAGATTCTGAAAGACACACCCCTTATACACAGAAGTTGTTCATTTATCATTTTGAAGACTATCTTGGAGTCAGTGAAGACTACTGCTATGATGTTCTTTTGTAGCAGAGCAAAGTGACTTTTATTTGCCCATTTACACATTTGCAACCATTTAATCCAGTTTGTTCCTCCAAACTGTTACAGTGATTTATTAGAAATACCAATTAGGGCCCTTGCTGGTGGCACAGTGAATAAGGTGCTGGTCTGCAAACCCAAGTCGCTGGTTCGATTCCCCAGTCAGGGCACATTACCAGGTTGCCAGATCTGTAGCTGAAGGCAGGTAAAAGGCAACCAAACCATACATTGACATCTTTCTCTCTCAGCCTTTCTCCCTTCCCCTCTCTCTAAAAATAATAAATAAAATCTAAAAAAAAAGGAACTACCAATTAGGCAACTTGACTCCTATGCTTAAAATATTTCTTAGACTTCCCATTCTCTATTTCTAACATCCTTTATTGCATTTGTTACATCAGGGAACTAATAACAATTTGTAATACTACCACTTACTCATTAGTTTACTTGTTTATTTTATATCATCCCACCTAGAATGGAGGCTCTGTGAACAGGACCCCTGTGGATTTGGTTCTTTTCTGTAACTTCATGAGCTAACACAGGATAACATATAGGAGACAGTCAGTAAAGTTGGAGCAAGTATTGTTCTTCAGCTGTCAGTTACTTTTCATGACCCAGAGCTCTCAAAGCCTGTACAGAACCTAGGAAATTACAAAGTGGTGATAATGGAGAAAAAAGATCATTTATTGAGCACTTGTGATATGGCAGGCATTTTATGCACAGCTCCATATCTTGGATATTCAGGGTTGACACCATCATTTCCATTTTATAGAAGACAAAAGTGAGGTGAAGTGGTGGATCCAAAGGCACACTGAGCTGGAATAAAGCCCATTTGTATTTGGTTTCAGAGTTGATACTTACTCTGATATCTCAGGTTTTGTCTTTATTACATAATCTTTAAATTTCTCCTGACCCTGCAGATACTGTTTTTTATAACATAGACTACAGTCACACTTACATAAATGTAGTATTTGCATATTTTCTATCTTGATTGTAGAGACAGATAAATTAGGGAGAGAAATCTTTCTTTACATTAATAAAGCAACTGTGATGCCTTCAAAAAAATTTCCAATGTAAAATACCTCATAAGCTAGATCCATGGTAAACCCCAGGATCCAGGGGGAATAGAAATTCTTTGAGTCCCATTCAATGTTAGATGTAAATGAATCCTGATTATTTCAGAAGGAAGAATATTTTTCCACTCTTTTCAAGGGAAATGTTGCTGTTCTCTGGCTGATTGATTGATTGTGGGATGATAGTCCAGCCTAAAGACCATCATCTTGACACATTTAATGTTACATTTGGTACACTGGGGGCTGGGTGGATTTTGATAAACACTTTTGCTGCAATGGAAAGTCTATCTCTTGATAGGGCAGTTGTGGAAGTTTATAGAGACAAGCAGGTGGTCTTAATGGAATGAAGATAAGGAAAACTGCATACGATTCCCATAGGTCTAGCCTATTCCCTTTACATGTTGTGAGGTACCACATTTAACATCTGCTGGGGTGGATTTGATATCTATTTGCACCAAAGAGGAAAAGAAAGAAAGAAGAAAGTGCTTCATGAGATTCTGTCTTGTTTACTCTTTAAAAACACAATGGAATTCTATATAGCAGAAAGAAAGAAGGAACTTGTACCCTTTGCAACAACATGAATGGAACTGGAGAGTATCATGCTTAGTGAAATAAGCCAGTCAGTGAAGGACAAATATCATATGATCTCACCCATTACGGGACAATAATGAGCAAAACTAACAACAAGCAAAACAGAACCAAGTATACGAATACAA